>JAGDQP010060454.1:0-12203 GCA_022664845.1 Lepisma saccharinum
ATTTTTCTAGTAAGGTTGTGAGTGAAAATTAACTTTGCTCAAGTTACTATTGAAACTTAAGCGTACATTTTTCTTACAAGTTGCAAATGATGTTTACATTTTGTCTGAAGTTCCAATGATATTTTTATTCAATAAAAACTTTTCTTTTTAGAAAAAACCAGGAATGAAAATTTGTAAAGTAAACACGAAAGAAGTTACAATGATATTTTGTTATATGAAACCTTTTGTTACAGAAAAAACTGGGAATGAAAGTTGTGAACACTAAAATCAGTCTTTTCTGAAAGATAAAATTAATAAATGAGATTTTTATAGAGTGTGATAAAAAACATATTTCTTTGTGTAAGTTAGAAAACAAACATTATCTACACTCGTATTAAAAACAAACAAAAGGTGTAAAGTTGTACAAGTACAAAGTGTAGAAAAATAGGTAAGGAAAGAGTTAAAACGTTATTAAATTTTAAAGTATAGAAAATTCTATTCACCTTACTAAGTCTTTTAAAAATTAAATCATCAGCTAGGTAACATACTAAAGTAAAAAACTGTTTTGAAAAACAGCTCAATTGTTTACTACTACTCTATTTAGTACCCGTGCTCAGCTCCAGTCTCTCTCTTCTTTAAAAGAGCATAAAAGGTATTAAACATACTGGAAATACATCGCTAAGTAAAACAATTTAATGCTCGGAGGGAATAAAAAGGGTCAAATAAGTACATTGTAGATTACCACATAAAACAACTTACAAATTGATTACGAATAAACTAATGAACATTCCAAATTAAGGACATGATTTTTGGTTAAACTTTCTGACTTTATTAAACTTTCATTATTAATATCTGATTCGTTTTCTTTTAAATAAACAAACTGACTGAATATTTTATCTTTCCACACCTGCTTGTAAAGTTAAGGAAAAGTAATCATCTTATTTTCCAGCCTTAATTACTCTAAATGATAGCACTCAAGGTTGATTAATAGCAAGTTCTACTACTAATATCGAGCAAGTAAGGAAACTTTTGTGATCTTTCCTCTCATCTGGTCCGCTACTATACTTCCTTTAGCTAAAGTTAGGTTAGTTTACTTTCTATAAGCTGTTAATAAATAAATAAACTAGGTGAAATTGGAAAACCCTGCAATGGTTTCCAGTTCAGATTCTGTTACTGAATGAAAATTGGCTAAATAGCGTTGAGGTAAATATTCCAGCAAATTATAAATTGGTTAGTTATTATTGCAGAGATAAATCTGCTTATGGTGGGGTATCTATCTTTCTCAAAAGGATATTGATTTTAATTATAGAATAATAGATTTGTCCAGTGTCTCTGAACCTGAAGTATTTGAAATATCAGGAATAAGAATTAGCAACATTAAGTTAATAATTATAACACTGTATCGGACTCCCAGTTAAGATATTAAGTTTTTTCTAGATAAATTGGAGTAATGTCATAATATTATAAGTGTTTTTAAATTATAAGTGCGTAATTGTATGTGATTTGAATGTAGATGTACTAAAAAAAATTCAGCAAATTTAAAAAAATTTAATAACGTACTTACTTCTTTAAACCGGACATTTAAAAATTCACTGCCTACAAGAAAAAAGCATGTCTAGATAATGTAATTGTAGATACGAGTGGGACCGAGTTATCTTGTGGTACCATATCACAAGCCCCGTCGGATCATGTAGGTTTATGGGTGATTTGTATTCCCTCAGATAGTAATTCATTGACAAATAGACATGTCAAAAACACTATCCGTTATCGCTTACTTAGTATACAAAATATAATGGCTTTTAAATATTATTCAATGAATATTGACTTACATAAGGTGGTATCCTAAAAAGAAAATATTGATGCGATTTGGGAGAATTTTATTAACGTAATACAACTAGGTATACAAAAATTCTGCCCATTGAAAAAAGAAGTTTATCTCTCACAAGCAAAGAAAGATTTATATCCTTGGTATAACTCATACCTGGACAAAATAAAATCAAACTTATTTTATTGGTATATTCAATCAAGGTTGGGTAATTCATTAGCGTTACAAAAATATAAGAAAATGAAAAATATATTCAAATATAAAATTGAATATAATAATGATATTATTAAGAATTCCAATAACATAAATGCTACTATTTGGAAAATAATAAAAAATGAGTCATGCTGGAAAAAATATGAGAAAATAGAAATGCAGTCTTATATCCTGAATAAACACTTTGTTACACTGCATCAGAGTAGTCATAAACCTATGTATACTCAACAGGTAATTATGCAAGAATATCAATCTAACATTGAAAAAGCAGTCGGATCCGAGAAGGTAATAAAATCTCAAATTGGTTTTCATGATACCACTCCGGAGAATATAGTTCTGGTTGTTAAAAATATGAAGTGCAGTCGATCAGAGGACCTATTTGGATTATATCATTTCTGTTAAAGCATATAATAGATATACTATATGTTAAATTGAGTAAATTAATTAATATATCAATCAGAAACGGTAAATTTCCTGAAATTCTTATAACAACTATAATTGTTCCTATTTATAAGGGAGATAGAATGGATCCAGGAAATTATCGCCCAATTGCACTGGTGCCAATAATTTTAAAGGTTTATGAACACGTAGTAAAATCACAAGTTGTAATTACTTTGATAACTATAAACTTATCCATGACTCCCAATATAGTTTCAGAAGAGGGTTGAGTACTTTGGACGCGGTTGAGAATGTTGTGAGCGAAGTTTATAATAATTTTGAAAACAAAAAACTCAATCTGCATTGCTCTTAGATTTAAGTACGATTTTTGATACAATTTCTCATCAAATATTAGAAAACTCCAATATTACGGTATAGTAGATAAGGATATAAAGGTGTTGAAATCTTATTTGCATGACCGCAAGCAGATAGTAAAGATTAATGGTGAGCTTTCGGGAGAAGTTACTATAAATAGAGGTGTTTCCCAGGGATCAATTTTGGGACCATTGTTGTTTGTAATACATATGTATGATTTGCATCATGCTTTACAATCACCCCCAATCTTATACGCGGACGACACAACAATCTTGTCGTCTAATGTAAGTTTAACAAAATTACAGTTAGATATAAAGGAAGAACTTACGTTAGCGAAAAACTGGTTGAATCTGAATGAATTATTACTTAATGAAAACAAAACGGAAAGTATTATTTTCTCAATGTCTAATAGGGAAGCCAATGATAATAGTACAAAATGTGTAAAATTATTAGGCATTACATTGGATTATTATTCATTGTCTTTGACTGATCATATTGATTTTATTATTAAACAGCTAGCCACATGTGTTTATATTATGTGTAGGTTGAGATATTCTATCTCTCCACAATATCTAAAGCTAGTATACTCTGCTTTTTTCCACTCTTTTATAAGTTATGGTATATTATTTTGGAGTTCTTCACCAAGAAGTAAATAAATATTCTTATGGCAAAAAAAGCTGTAAGATTATTGACCGGTTTGTCTTTAAGGGATTCATGTTGAGGCTATTATAAAAGGAATAATAATTTAATTGTCCCTAGTTTATTTATATTTCATTCAATTTTATATGTAAAATCTCATTTGAATGAGTTTCATATGAGTTCGGAGATCCATTCGTATAAAACAAGAAACAGTCAGTTACTTTTAGTCCCAAGAACAAGATTATCAACAATATTCAAATCGTATAAAATACAAGGGGTAAAGTTTCATAATACGTTGAAACCTGATGTAAAAAATTACCATATAAGAAATTCAAGAATACAATAAAAAAACTACTTATATGTAGAGAAGGATACTCGGTTAATGAAATTCAGCAGTATTTTTTAGAACTTTTATGAATGGTTACAACTATTTTATTATTTTTAGCCCTGTGATGATGTCGAAAGACTGAATAACCTAAAACTTAAAATATTGTCCTCGATATTATTCAAAGTTATATCTCGTATATATGACTTTTGGGCAAGTGTGTATGCGCATAAATATACAGATGTATGTGTATATTTACTTAATATATATGAATGTGTATGTATCTGTATATATCTTTGTACGCGTATGAATGTATGTAGTTCTATATGTATGTTTGAAAATTGAGGCATCTTGCTAGTTTGTGCACTTTTGTGACACATGACTTTGTTGAAAAGCTGATAAGTGTTGCCTTATGAAATATGACTGTAAAATTTTCCAACATTATTTTCCATACATATGAGTGTAAAAGCTTTTGTGTCAGAGTGTGTATACCAAAGTGTGTCTGTGTTGATGAATACCCATTTATGAATATATGTAGTTTTGTATGTATGTTTGACAATTTCAATAGCGGTTGCACCGCTCTGGGATGCAATAAAATTGAAATTGAAAATCTACTTTACCTAACATAATATTCTCTTGTAAAATACTCGTATTACAGAAAAGATTAGAGCCTTGGCATTGGTCTCTGACTTCTCTCTCCCTACCTTACTTCCATATGAAATAAGTATTAAAATTACCCAATTTCAAGAAAGAAAACTTCTTTTATATTCGAAGTTATTCAAAGTACGTGCGGACAGGAAAGTCAAGTACGGTACGGTGTTTTCTTTTATTCATCAGTTCGTGATATTCTCCTCCTTTCAATTTTTATCTTTAAAATGTTGACTATTCATACTTTACGGTGTAGTAGCTGACGATACTATTCGAAAATGTTTCGAATTTCTGAACATTTATCTGAGCAATATGTTTGACTACTTGCATTTTAAAGTGAAATGATTTAGTCAGAAGGTATATTCCTTTCATTTTTTCTCATTAAAATTGTAGTAATCATATATTAATGCTAAAGTACGGAGCAGTTTCACAGAAAAGTGTAAAAATATATCTGAATATTTACACACGGGTTATAATACTAAGTAACCACACTAATAGGACCTCCTCTTGTAATTTCACAAAAAGGGGTCAAACAGCTCAATTTCTCACGTTCCCCTTCAAAGGTGCGAAAATATAAACAATATTTCATACGTACATTCATTTATTAACCCTTCGACCCCTGCTATCAGTCCCTCTTTTTAAGCCATAATTACGGCATTGAGCTGTACAGTATTTGCTGATATTAGTGTTAGTATTTGCACATACTTGCACTGTAGTCAACTATCAATTATTGTTCATATTCTATTACATTTTCAATGATAATAGAATTTCTGTTTTATTCCAATTTCAGTCTTGTTCCATTCGATAATATTCAATCAATGAAATGCCTGTCCTTGCATTTTCAAAACGGTGCATGAAGTTATAATCAGTAAATAGACTGTCGAGCGACTGATTCCAAGATTTCTGTCTTATTCGATTCGATAATGTTCAATCGATGTAGTACCTTCCCTTGCATTTTCAAAACGATGCGTGAAGTTATAAACAGTAAATAGAGTGTCGAGCGACTGATTCCAAGATTTCTGTCTAATTCCAATTTCAGTCTTAATCCATTCTGTAATATTCAATAGATGTAATACCTGTCCTTCCATTTTCAAAACGGTGCATAAAGATATAAACAGTAAATAGACTATCGAGCGACTGATTCCAACTTGCAAATGAATGTGCCAAGATATTTTTTATGATATTTCCGTATATTACCTGACTGATCTACTCTTCGTCGACTCAAACATAAAAAATATAATTTCCACCAACTGAAAAGTCGAAATAGGAATGACATTTTTGTATATACCCACCCGGATTCAATGGTGGAATTCTCCCTTAGTTCTAATGGCATCATGGCCGGATCCAGCGTCAGCCACGATAAACACAACGGTGCATTTTTTCCTACATTATCTTCAATTACTGAGTATGGAAAACGTGGAGCATATGTAACACAGATTCGATAATCAATGGTGATAAGGATTTTCTTTATATTTACTAACATCATGAAGAAATAATAAGTCATTTTTTCACATAAAAGTTGAGCTCAATTCATGATTAAAACAACCAATCAATTTTTTCCACTGCTGCCATCTTCTGAGTAAAAATTAAAAAATAATCTTAGGTGATTTTTAAGAAAGCTTATATTCGCCTTTGTAAACTAGATACATTTTTCTACACTATTAAAACTACCTTATTAAAAAGAATTCTAATCTCGAAATAAAGTGTTCCGTTGAGATTAGTTGATAGGAATGTAAATGTATGTTGTATCAAACTCAACTTGCTTATCATACGTTTACAAGCATTGTGTGTAAATAACTAGCTAGGGTGTTCTGTAGAGTAAAGAATCTGTTTGCAATACTTTGTTTAGATTAGTAACACTTTTTTCGATGCTAACATTAATTGTGCACCTACTTCCCTTCGGACTATCAAACTTAACCTGCTTGTAGTATCATTGATTATCCATCCATCCATCCATTTACCCAGTCATCCATCCAATGTCTTTACTCTGGTGGTCGTAAAAGTTTCGAACCGAGGCTCCTGACTTCAATCATCAATTGGTAGGGTAGGACATGTGCAACAATGGAAAAACTGGACAGTATACCCCCTGGACATAGTACAATTCCAATAGAAGCTGTTCGACACAAGTTGGGCGAACTTGGGGGCTAGTTTGAAGTCGATGCCACAAGGCAGCCTGGATAGTTCGAAAGAAGTATTAGAGCATGAGTAGGTCTCCATCGTCATAGAGCTGGACAGTCCTTGTGCCCCTGTCATGTCCTGAGAGGGCCCCTGAGAGCTCAATTTTATGTCATTTAGAGATGGCGTAAATGAGATTTCCCGGCATGTAACCAAACGCGGGGCGGCATATGGCTTGACGAAATGAACCATATGTGTAACGATGTGTGTGTGGGTTTCATACTGCAGGTGGGGAGAGCGGAGGAAAGGATACAGAATAGCAATTCTTTGAGTGATATTTTACGCCAGGGCGGTAAGGTGGGGGCCAAATGATCATGTGATGGTCGAGGGTGACTCTCAGATAAGTGTCTTCAGAGTGAAATGTGAGAGTAGAATGAGTAAAGTAAAGTTGTGGATCGATGGTGTATAAACAGAAAGGGATCTACATAGAGTAAAGAATCTGCTTCTTACATGTTAGAGGATTAAATTATAAAAAACGGACATAAATGAATTAATTGTAACGTCACATTTTGTAGATTAGTTCTGCCATCATTCTTTTATACTTTAAAAAGTGATACGCACTAGTACGATACTATATATTTCGATAAAGAAAAAATAAAGTCATAAAGGTAACATACGTTTAAGTTTAAGTAATGCAGGTTCGATCTACTAAATTTTCCTTTTATAGGAAGAGGTTTTCTGTAGAGTAAAGAATCTTCTTCTTCTTCTCCTTACAGGAAAGGGACATATAAAAATGAATTGATTCTAAAGTAATACTGAATTACTTTTTTTATAATTTCAGAAACATCCCCATTTGAAAAGGACGGATACAAATATAACATGGAATAAAACAGGTGTTTCAATTGGTTATTTTCCGAAATCGAGAGCAAAAACGTTATTCTCAATTCAAACATATAAAACTACCATTCCATTAAGGTTAGCTCTAGTATAATATTATTCAACTTTCCTCGACACATCTCGAAGGGACTTTTCTACAACGAGACACAGTTCAACACAAGGAAAAGATTGAAAGCTGTCTCCTTCCGTGGTAACGCTACATGTTATGCTAAAATGAGTCCTTAAGTATAAATATTTTTATTCATTTACTCTACTATAATTGTTCTTATCGCTTCAAAATGTTCTTAAAAGATGAAAAGAAACACCAACTTTCCTTCACACTAGCGAAGTAAACTTATGATTTTACTACCAATTTCAGTAATAAACAGCTAGATGTTTTCAGTACAGAAAAGATTCTTCTTGTACAAAAGAGAATTAAATTATAAAAAATGAATATAAATAAATTGATTGTACACAAATGGGGAGGAAACATTAAATGAAAAGGGGCTACATCCTCCCCGATTAGAGGTGAGTATACGCAAAAGTGCTTTCAATAAAGTTGAGGAACAGTCAAAGTGAAGCGAATCGATTGAACCTTAAAATACACTTCTTTTCAACATTGAGCGATGAAAATGCTTATTCAATCGGTTATTCACTGAAATCGTAAGCAACACAAGCTTTCATGAAAATCATCCCTTATATTTATTAAGACGCGTTTCAATTGGCTACTCAGCCAAGTAAGGAAAGCTTTCATGAAAATCAGGCCTTATTCTTATAGGAGGAAATCATATTAAACTTCTATAAAGTTCAGCGCATCTCAGTAGATATTACTCATGTTTACTTAATTGTCACCTTAACTCAGCTTGAGCGCTCACTCGAAGTTAACCAAATCGATTGTACTATCAGATTCGCTTCGTTTCCAACGTTGAGCGAAAAAATCGTTGGAGTTAACCAAATCGATTGTACTCTAAAATTCACTTCGTTTCTAACCCCGAACGATGAAAATCTCTGTTCGCGTCTTACAACCGTGCGTTGTGCTTTTCAATTTTTTCACACTATTTTTTCCACAATGAAAGCAAGACTTATCAAAAGTATTTTCCAATAACGAAACAAATAAGTGGCTTATACTTCTGTACATTCCAACACATTTTACAACCCTGCTTACTTTTCTTACACTTTGCTCAAACACTCGCTTAAACCAATCTTAAGATTTACTTTCTACAATCGTAACATAGTTAAAAGTTCGAGGGACATTCTTCCATCACCAGGGACTTCCATCAACACAGGGCTCGGCACCAAACATTTTCAATTGGTTTTCATGTAAAGTTGTGATGTTTATGATTTTACTAAGTACTCAATTCAAACAGACATTACAATTAGGTTTTCCTGATCAAAACTCATTTATACTTATTACAATATATTATATTATAAACATTCTAAACAATTCAAATATTGATCTAAAACCAAACTCTCTACCCTACTTTAGAAATTGCTCAATATATGGCGTTAGAATTTTTTCGTATTATCCCATCAACAGTTTTAATGATAAAATAACTGTCTTTTTCTTTTATGCAGAAATGTTCCTAAATATACATTTCTACTCTAGCAAACATAAATGAAACAAACAAGAAATGAATTCATAACTTAGTAACAAATTCTTATAACTGCTTTACTGTATTTTATACCATATAAGAAGGCATAAACGTTTCATAGTTGCTCCAGGAAGCCAAACCTGGAAAACTTAAAAAATACGGTGTTGGAAGCATACCAACTGAGAAAATGTATATTTTTTTACCAAAAAAGAAAGGAAGCACCTGTATTTATTCGTTCACTTCTTCCCCATTTTTAACTGAGTTTGTTCTCAACTTTTGTTGCCTCTTTCTTTCCATGTCCAAGGATTTGTTTCCAACTTTGCTCATTGATTCTAAACTTGCTGGCTCTTTCTGTTTTTCTTGAATGTTGTTTCCAGCCATGTTGCTTTAGTCGTTTGTTTTATTAATTTTTGTTAACAACTCTGTCTTGCTCCTTTGTTTACATACATTTGGTTGGCAAGCGTCTTGCTCCTTTGTTTTTCATAGATTTGGTTAGCAACCCTGTTTCGTTCTTCCTCCCTTATCTTATAGAGGAATTACCTTTCCAGGCGCCATCTTAGATTACGTCAACAGTAATTTCTCAATCACCATTTAGTACAAACATTGTCAGCTAACCTCAACATTCTTGTCAACTCTATCATGCACTGTCACGTGATGGGAATTTCAACACCACATCCTCGCTGAGCCACGTCTGTTATGACGTCATTTTTCTGACCAAAATTCACCCGTAATCTTATACAAACACTTCTTAGTTCACGTCAAGCCACCTACGTGCATAATTACGGCCGCCATCTTAAACTTGCGTCATTCTTTTATTATGTCATCACTTTTTTTCCACCCAAAATTCAACCGTAATCATTTGCGAACGTCCATACCACGTCAACTCAACTATGTGCGGACAACTACCCTATCACGTGAACTCAACTACGTGGTGCTTGACCCCCCTGACATCTACGCTACCCGCAATTTTCATTCCTTGGATTACCTCATCACTTTTCCCACCAAATTTACCTGATAATCTTGTACAAACACCTCTTACGTCACCTCAACCCACCCCAGGTCACGTGAACACTTTTCCTCCGCCAAAATACCACCGTAATCTTCTACGAACATCACGACTTCTAGCTTAATTGGAATGAAGATATGGAATAGAATGTAATATAGAATTAAATGAATTTGTTATATGCAAATTTTATTTAAATGAACTGATCATTTTAACACTTTAAAGTATTTCTTCATTGTAATTAAAACAAATACATAATTAGTGGATACAATTAGCGAAAGGTCAATTCATTATCTACCAGCAGAAAGATACAGGCTGCAAATCGGATAGAAATTATAGGAGCTGTGGTCACGTATTTGAAACGTGACGTAGTGTATTCAGTTACTCTTGCAAAGACGTAATTGATGACGTCACCGCCCGAGTTCCCCAAGGGTGCAAAGGTGGCATCACTCGAATTTGAAATGCCCACATGTCCATCATTCAGAATATGCAAACAGAAAACCTAATACGCTAACCACGGGTTTAGGTCTAGGCTGCCGGACTAGTAGTAAAAGCAACGGGTGAGCGGCAATTATGTCAGCGTCAACACGCAGTGAAGAGAGTGGCAACTGGTGTGTGACAACTGCACGACGGAACCAGTTACAGCGACAACGGGTGTGTGACAATTGTGTCAGCGTCAACGGGCAGTGGAGTCCATGTTAGTGGGTGCGCGGCGACGGCAGCAGTTACAGCGATTACGGGTGTGCGGCAACTGCGGTGATGACAACAGTTACAGCGGCAACGTTCAGTGACAACAGCGACGGACGTAGTGACAGCGGCGATGGTTGCGGTGACCCCGACATCCACCATTACTTTCCGTTGACGGAGGGTGTGTGCTTATTCGCTGACATATCATTCTCTGGAAAAAATGATGAATAAATATTTTCTTACATCAATGGACATCAAAGTCCAAAAGTTTAAGTTAGATATGCTATTAAGTCTAAGTTATGTTAAGTTCATTCAACATCTGTATTGTAAGGGCGAGGAAAAATAAAAAATCAACGATTTATTTCATATCAAAATTATTCAATTCGTATCTACACTATACGTTCGAAAACCTTATGTGATCTTCTTCTATCTCTAATAACATAGCTCAACAACCTCAAGATCGTATAAACAATAAAAATAGCTAAAATAAAGTATTCAAAAAAGTTATCTACCTTCTTAGGCGCGGGGGAGCGAGGGCAAGCGCTAAATCCACAATTTCATTTATTCAGTAATTAATCAAATCAATAAAATTAATCATCAATCATCCAAACTTAAGTCAGCTCAACAACCAACAATATACAGCTTCAGTTGCCTGCGTAACAGGCTAAAACCCAACCCATCCCATCTACGGTAGGTCAATAACACCTATACAAAACTCGTCCAACTATCCCCAAGGTCAAAACATGTTTAAAAACAGGTACAACAAAAATGTACACATATTCTACTCTCCGCTTGACCTAGTTATTTGTTCGCAGTGATTCTCCCCATTGCTAAAAGCAAAAGATGTTTTCTTTTTTTTTTTAAATTGAGAACAAAATATCTTTACATTCTGGATTTCTTCCGTTGTCCGTCATAAACCCAGCCAGCCATAAACAAAGGGCAAGAAAAACTACCTGCTTCTGAATTGGCATTTATGACACCACACGTCAATTTACCTGTTTTGTTGTACCAAGTTCTTTCCCATCTTACAGTTTTATTATATATGTAAGAAAAATGCACTTTCATACCTGAAACAAGCAAGCATGAAAGATAATGCCGGGAAACCGCGGTAAAGAAAAGACCGTGCGATAAAGAAAATAAAGATTGTGGGGAGATGCCTCCTTTGTACTTTAAAATATTTACAACCATTTCAGGTAGAATCCAGTTCTGCAAGTCGGTGTTTCGAATAAACTGAAAGAAATGTTGCTGCTGCAGATTCTAAGAAAGGCGAAATAAGCAGGTATTTTTAAAAGTTTCTTTCGTTAACAAAATAATTTCAAAACTGGTCTAATCTCACTTCTTTCATTAAGGGAGTACAGCAGTAAAATCAATTTCACTATCAAATAAAATCGAAGTTTTCGTGTTAGTCTTTCAGTAAAAGTTTCTATCTTCATACAAAACTCATTGTGTTCACGTTTAAGACAAAATCAATGTTGTATATGCTAAGTTGTGCGTCTGACACTATGAGTGTAACTTCAATCGGCGCATGTGCCGATGCATAAAAGGATG
>JAGDQP010060455.1:0-12202 GCA_022664845.1 Lepisma saccharinum
TGCGACGACTGTTCTGGTGGCACTGAGCTAGTCTAGCCAAGGTCTTCCCAACGGCACCTCAACCACATCTCTACACTAACAACTAGGACCGTTGGAGAGTGGGAACTTACACCGTATTTTTCAATTGTTTTGTTGCTGTTACGTTTGATGTAATGGAAAGAATTTCAAAAATTGAATTTTAAAGAAAATAGATTCTGGATAAGCAACATTGAATCACTGCAACAATCATGACGGTTCGGGCGGCTTTGACCTCGTCTTGCCGAGACCTTTCCAACAACTCCGCAACCACCTTCGTAGCCCAGTAGTTCCCGAGTTATAGACGGACGGACATAGCGGGAGTAGATTTCTGTCGTGGGACCTAAATCTCATAGAAAAAGCTGCCTTTTTCTTTCTTTAAACAAGTTATTCGGAAGCAGAAGAACTTATCGGAAATGTTTTTAAAATGCAACAGAGTAAAGATCCTTTTGATTGGACTTAATGCTATTCGAAAGACTAATTTTTCATATGCGGAGGTGATCATTATGGAAATATGAAAAAAGGAAGATCGAATCGTTCTCCACAAAGTTATCCTAAGACAATTATTGCTGATTTTGTGGATAAATATGGCGGTTTATATGCCAGTGAGAATTAAGTTATTCTAAAATCCCGAATGAGTGGCTCCGGTTTGGTTTTACTGCAGATTAAAGCTTCATCCCGTACCGTGGCTTCAACTTCAGAGTTACGTGTCGATGGGCATGGATTAATCAAACGCTTTTGAATCGTAATCAGCCAATCACAATTCTTGAAGCATAATGAGAGAGGGTAAAGATTCTTCATTTGCGTGGATTGGGTCACGATGTAATCATAACGGTTATCCTGTTATTCATCCACGTAATCTCTTATAGTATAGTTAATACTTCCCAGCTGTCGGATTCACATTGAGTACATTCCCAAGGAACTTAAAAGACTGTGGGACAAAGGAAAGTAAAGTAAGAGAATGGAAGGCATTAAACTAAAAGTTATGTACCAGTGTTCTAGTATCGTCCATTTGAATTTTATTTTTGGTTTGTTCTCAGCTCTGGTAGATAACTTCATTCCTGTTGTTCTTCCTGCTGAGAAATATAATGTTTATATTTCACCTGTAATAACTTTGAACCAAGAATTAGTACAAGACAAATTTTCTTCCTTCCTTTCGACTTCTGCATGTGTTCTGAAACTCTCAGATCTCTTTGTAGCTTCTCGTAGGGTAGTGTTGCAGTATGAGAACTGATTTCTACTACACATAAGACCCAAGGAACAATTAGGGGGTACTTGGTTATAGATCACTGGGTCGTTAAGACGGTAACCTATTACGTCAAAAGACTCATCTATACTTCATTCACACTAACTTTGCACCAAGAATTACTACAAGGCTAATTTCCTGTCTTTTCTTGGGCTTTGACATGCTTTCTAAAAATCTTAGATCTATTTGTAGCTTCTCATAGGTTAGTGTGAAAACTGAGCTCTAGTACACAAAACGCAAGAAATAATTTGTCGTGTACTAAATTTTGGTGCAACGTTAGCGCCAATGTGTGGTAGTATTTCCTGCTTGCGAAGATGGAAGATTTACCGCCATTTTGACTGTATTCTTGTATTTCTCAGATTGAAATCCTTGGAAAGGAGATGAGTTTCGTTTTTTTGGATATAAAAAGGAGAAATGGGTTCCATTTTTCAAGAACAAATGGAAATCTAAAAAGAAATACAAAATAATGACAGTTCTCTGTCTTCGCAAATTTGCAACACTAATTTCGCGTCACTTTATTTCATTCGCGCTAACCTTACACCTTAAATTAGTACAAGGCTGATTTTATTTCTTGTACTTGGACGTTTATGTGTTTTGTAGAATTCACAAATCAATTTATGGCTTTCGTATGCCAACGTGACTCGAAAAGTGGCTTCAACTATAAATAGAACTCCAGAAATAATTGGCCTTGTACTAAATTGTGGTGTAAAGTTAGTCTTGAATGAACTGTAGACGTTCCACCTCTCAGCAGGAAACAAAACGTGGACAATCCTAGAACACGGGCAGATAAATTTGAGTGTAGCATTTTTTCTATTCTCTATGCCTTAATATATTTGTCATTCTTCTTGAGAATGTATTCGACGAAAATCCGATATGATGTCTTAATTGCACCAACAAAGCAATTGTGTCTAGTTCACAATGTAAGCCAGATTTTCTGATTGGTAAACCAGATTTTTTGATTGGTTTATAAAATTTACTCATGTTGAAGCAGTCCAATGAGCGAGCTCGATTATGTGTAAATTCGGAGTAACTTCATTGCTATGACCATTTGAGAAGAAAGAGAGACAAACGATCCTAGTTGAAAGATACGATCCAACATTTACTTGGTATGACTGACGAAGAAGTAAGGGGAAATCTGTACTGTGGATGGTTGGCTTGATTTGTTAAATTCAGAACCGTCGGATTACAAAGTGAACCCGTTATGGTGAACTAAATCAGTAACTTGCAATAAAAAATTATGTACAGTAGCACAAAAATCCATTGACACTACTTAAAACTTGTAAAAGGAACTTAACTAGCGTAGTTCTGAGCATTTAACAATTTCGGTGCATAGGTTATTGGTAAGCTGTTCCCTGTTTGTTTTCGCGTAAGATCCAATCATATTACTGTGTGAAGAGCGCTCAATATGACAAAGACTGTGCCAGATATGTGAACTAATGGATAAACCTTCGTCACATCTGTACGAGCAACCACTGATCGCGACTGTACTGAGACCAGATTGCCATAAATAGCAGTTTCTGCTATGGCTAATGTCTTTATGATCTGCTAACGTTTTTCACTGGGATGATGACGGAATGAACTTGATCCGCGAAAGAAATAGATTACCTTTATTCTGAAAATGTTAATGGTATTTTGCAGTATTTCTTATACAGGGTGTTGCGAAAGTATTGGATCAAATTGAAGGGTGAATTCCTCACAGCAAAAACAAGGAAAAAAAGAAGCCCTTTTGGGAAATTTTCGGAACATGAATAGTTTCAGTGCTACAGGTATCTAAATATAGAGCGGTACTGTAACAAATGACGTCATATTTAGACAATTAATGACGTAAGACTCAGATATGACGTCATTTGTGATACTGTTGCTTCATATTTAGATGTCTGTAACGTCGAAGCTGCGCATGTTTCGAAATCTTTTCAAAATAGCTTTTTTTTCCCTATTATTTTGGTGTAAAGAATTCATTCGTCAATCTATGACTTAACGTTTTTGTAATGCTCTGTATGTGTATACGGAATAAGGACTATCTGAAGAGCCCATGTGTAATTTGCAGTTCTCGCTTGATTTCCGAGTTGTCCCAAGTAAATGGTAGACATTCTTGATCTTCATTTTTCTCACCCTAGACAAAGTAGAAGGTAAAATGTGTGAAAGCATCATCAAACCAATATTACCCGCAACGTATTAAAATGTAGTTTGTTTTCTTTTCACAATTCATGCAAGAAAAGCATAAACCTTTGAAACCATAATGGCGTCCGTTTGCTCCTTCTATATGTTCCAATTTAGCACGTTTGCGGGGAGTAGATTTGCAACATATTCTGTGTCCTTGAACAGCACACGACGCGCTAGATGTTTTAGACTTTAGCCAACACGACCCTCCGCAAAATCTTATTAGAGGATTTTTCTTACGAATTTTATTCGTATCATTATTACTAACCTATTTTAGTATTAGTACAGTTATACGTAATATTGGAAGTACTATGTACACGTACTGCGATGGAGATTAATAAAAATGGGCGATGGAGAATATATACCGAATCACAAATACGTGACAAATAAAACACATGAAATTGGTTTAGTTGGCGTGAATATTGTCGTAGAGTGGAACCTTGTAGAGTTCGAAAACGATTCCTATCGCCCATTTTTATGAATCTTCGTGTACATCTTTTGTTATTATGCTTATACTTGTTATTTTAGGAAACGGATGATTAATTTCGCATACTGAAAACAGTAAATAACCTATTGATTCATGTGATTGTTTTCAGAGTATGAAACTGAACCAGGTGATAACATACTGACTGAATCAGGAGAGATATGGTCGGAACAACCAGGACAAGATCCAGAAGGATTTGGCCACATTCCAAAATTTGGACGGTGTAGCAAAAACTTTCGGGATCATTTGCTGCAAATTGCTTCAGAGAAAGTGATGCGAGGTGGCTCGATTCGTGCTGTGGGGCACATGTACAACATTCCAAGAACTACTCTTCATGACTATATGACAAGAAGGGGACTTGTTACCAGACGTTCGCGAAGGTTTCTGTAGATTTTCACAAAGGAACAAGCCAATGTTTGGGAAGGGCGTGATGGCTCTCATCATTAAACACCATGAACTTGTTTTTTGAAGAATATGTTACTATTTTCAAGTTACCACTTCTATTTGGATTATTAATAAGCAGAAACAACATCTTCAGTAATGTGATATGGTAAACGAATTATTCAAATAGCAATTTCAAGACTGTATTTTGTATGATGAATACTGTGTATATGATCAGTATTATTAATTATTCTGTTTCACTAATATTTCCACGTTTAGTAAACAAAGATTGTGACTACATTGCCCAGATTGCACTGGAATTAGAAGTACAGATTGTTCTTTATCAATATTCTCCTTCACATTAACTTTAGATAGAAAAAATTCAAGATTGATGCCTCATTATTAATAAGGTTAGATTATGCTATTACTAAGCGGAGTGATATACCTAATCCATCCCGCATATCTAACTTGACTTTAAATATCTTAGGAATAGTTCCACTTGAAACACGACACTCAATCATAAGGAAATAAGACATTAATTGTAGTTTCCATCTTCTGTTTGTCACAATCTTTAACTTCGAGAATAGTCGGTTTCTTACAACTGAGGACACAACATCATATTATCACCCCAGCTCATATTTCTTAGACATTCAAGTGTGATTTCAGCTATGGAAATCTTAATCTTAATACTATCATTACATTACAATATGTCCTAGTCCGATCGATACACAATCGAACTTCTATACAATTTCATTTTCTTTTATAATATGTTTGACCTCTATCTATGACAGTGACCTTCAATATCATGACTACCAATAGTAGTCCGTGGTCTTTTAACTAAGTTCAGTTCTATCACTCTTTCAGTTATCTTCAAGGAAATGCTAATTCGTGTGAGCTAATAATGCCTAAGGTTACAAAGCAGATAATGAATAGGATATAGCTGAATATTCACATCAAAGTTTTATGTAAATTAAAGCGGGAAAAAAGACATGTGGAAGTTAATGAAATAAGACGCAAATTCATATGTAGATGAAATAAGATTCGTATTATATGGCTTCAGTTTACGTTTATTTAGTCTGTATATAATTTGTCTTTTGCTTTCTTTATGTAACTGCTCCGTAGTACAATAGCCTGAAGATGAGATGCGTATGTCTCGAAACGTCGTATTGTTAATATACTTTGTGCATAAAATTCATTTATAATCTCCATTGAATTCAAGACTTAGTAAAGAAGATAAAATGTTTAGGATTATTTGAATGTTAATGTACAGAGAATATTTTCTTTCAATAACACATTAACTTAGATAGCACACGAAAGTATTGTATTCTGTCCACAAAATTGTCTTTGAAACCAATACAGAAATAAAACTGAAGCGATTCTATAGCCACGTTAAGTTGGTAATATTTATATAAATCAATTATGGTTATACTTATTCATTTTCGTATGTAAGATATTTATTAAACCACGTTTGTTTGAATGTTCAGTCAAAGCAGGTGAAGTTTCCTGTTACGTTAACAGCAAGCACAGAAAATTAAACATAACTATGTTATTTATCATTAACTTCACATGGACGGGTAATCAGATAACCGTAACATTTGCTTTGAGAACTGTTAGTGACCTCTCTTGGTGAAATGAAAAGGATTCCAGCTTTCGAGTTCGCTTCAAATCCATTATCAAGAAACAACAAGGTTTAGGAGTAAATAAAGGAGGCAATAAAAATGTAATTTAGCAACTTATTTTTCAGCATTGTCAATGTTATCCTTCCTGGCATGAAGTGAGACGTCTATATGGAACCAGTGTTGTCATTTTGTAAAAAAAAGGAAGGCTGCTCTTATTTTACTGGTTTTATTTTGTATTTTTTCGTAGATTATTTCGGCTGTTTTGTAAGAGTACCTTTCAAAAGTAGCCCTTTGTGTTTCCTTTGTTACTTTGTGTATATTACATGACTCAGTCGTCACTGAATTGCTGTCATTAAGACCTTTTGGTATGTTTTACTCAAGCCAGACTCAACAGTCATATGGCCAGTTTCTGTGTTGTTACAGAAACTGGTCATATGATAGTTGAGTCACGTAATATACATAAGATTAAGAAGAAAACAAAGGACGACCTTCCTCATTCTTACAGAACAACCGAAATTAAATTTGGACACAATTTTAAAAGAATATTTTCATTTGTGGAAGACTTTAATCTCGGAAGAAATGTAAAATAACAACAGCCTTCTTTTTTTCACAAACTGAGAACACTGGAGACATCTTACTTCGTAACAGGAAGGACAAATACAGACGATACCGGAAGAGACATTTCTGGTTTCCCTTTTATTTATTCCTAAACCTTGTTGTTCCGTGATAATGGATTTCAAGCAAATCCGAAAGTTTGGATCCTTCTCATTTCACCAAGCGAAAGGACATCAATAGTTCGCAGCGTAAGCTTTATCATTCTAATTCTTTTTATTCTTTCTTGGTTTTACCAAAGAAATAAACTTGGAATTATTATGAGTGTCAGTCATATTTGAATAAGATTACAAACTAAAATGAAACTTTGTTTGTCATATCCATATAGTGGGGTAAATTTAGTCGAAGTAAAAAAAATATACGAATAGGGTGCAACAGATATAGTGATTCCTTAAATTTATTTTAATATTCTGTTTCAAACTTGAGTGGTGCATCGTTAATATTTTATTTTAGTAGTGTTAAAAGGTTTTATAAAACAAAGCAGCTCCCTGAAATTTCAGTGCAAAGACGGATTTTAATATCTATACTGCTTGCTCATCCCTTCTGATTTTCAACTAGCTCTGTTTTAAAAGTTGGTAAAATAATTGCAGAAAGTTTCGAATGGACTGTTGTTTAGTTTGGTATCTTCGTTGCGTTGTACACATTCAAATGTTAGAAAAGATTGAAGTGTCCTTCCGAAATCGCTTGTGTAATATACTTTTCATACCATATAATTCAAGATTCTATGATCACTATTGCACAATTTTAGGGATAAGAACTCTTTCTAACATAAGGTCATATCTAGACAAAGTGTTTCTCAAAAAGTTAATCGATAGCTATATCAACTGCCCTGAGGTACTATCTCTTGTACGAGTGAATGTTCCTTTGTGAGAAGGCTAAGAAATTCTGCTCCTTTACAATTAAAGCACGCTTCTACAGAGTGTAGTTAAAGCTCGCCTATTAATTGATTACGTACGTTAGTTAATGAACAGTATCTCAAACGTGATATTGATATATGTGTAGTCTATTTCGAAAAGCGCCCTTGTCCACAAAAGTGTAAAATTGAGATATTAGCATTATTGAGTTAATTTCATTATTTTCTAACATATTGGCTAGATTTTATGATTCCAGTTAATTATCATAAGAAAGTAAAGGACAGAAACAAAAATTAACAGTAAAATTTTGTAAATATTTTATCTTTCCCAATTATTTTGTGTGAAAAATGGAAAATTTTGGTCAACTAAAACATCTACCAATATTTCTTAAGATATTCGTGGCTGCAAATTTATCCCTAGCTTTGAGAAATAAGAAATGTATTTTGTCGATTTCGCAACATTTATGGCGCTTTTGGTAATGGACTACACATATGGTGTACGTCAATCTTTACTTTTAAAGAAACATTCGTTAAAGTGCTCTACATATCTTTCGTTTCTGTGTTAACTAATTTGCTTAAAACTGTGTTTGTTAGTTACTATTTTTTTTTGTTCTGTATATTCGTTAATTCTTTGTTACTTTTATTGTTGTTGTTGTTATGTTGTAGAATTTCTTTTGAAAGTGTTCAACTCATGATGTCATTTCGAAATGGGACTTAGTCCTGTAAGTTGATGTAGAGAATAAATCAAATCAAATCAATTAAAAATAAAAGTTAGAAAGAAGTATTATCTTATTTTATTAAAGAAACTCAATACACTCCAATGAATTAAAGTCTATGCTTCGCTTTATCCACATATCATTATCACGGACTCTCTTCTTTGCTTAGCCAAAAGCGTCCATCCCTACCTTAATACATGGTTTTCTTCTTATGATTATTATTTAAAGGAAAATGTCTACTTGGAACGTTGTTAAGGTTAGTGTAAAGCAACGATATCTAAAGAAAAACTAGATGACAGCACTATCTCGAATGTATATTTATCGTTGCACGAAATTACAATGCTGCTCCTACAAATTCAAGCGTAGAGAGTTCATAAGTATTTAATCCGTGCCGAATTTTCATTGTTAAAATAGCTTCATTGTTGTTGTGAATATCCAAACCCATAACAGTGAAGTTCTTCCAATAATGAACAGGACATCGGTATCTCTGAAAGTTTGAACTCTCTAGGCTTGAATTTGTAGGAGCAGCATTGAAATTTCGTGCAATAATAAAAGTACATTAGAAACATATGCAGCTAGTGCTTCCATCTATGTTTAGAGATCGTTGCTTTACACTAACCTTAAAGAAAACTGCATAATATCTCACTCGATCTAACTGAGCTTTCTCGAGTGCCCACAAGTCCCAAAGAGTAAACCTTATAGTACGTTACAGCTGCCATAAGGACTGTGAAAAGATGAACTCAAATAACAAGTTTGATTTTTAGTCTTTCAATTGACGTTTACCCTGAAACATTGTCGGGCAAGTTATCCTTTAGCCATCAATTGACTTCATTCAATAACGTTTCCAAGTAGACCATTTTCATTCTTCTCGACTTTGAGGTTGGCAACACATTACAGAAAAGAATGTACTTAATAGGTACCGTACTTACTTTGAAGTGCGCGCTTTTCAGTTGGAAACAGGTATCAATTTAGAGCTTACGGAGAGATTGTTACCCATGTCCTGTTCTCTAGTTAATCTGATATTGGCATAATTTTTGCCTATGCAGCTAGCTTTGCTTTTGCTAAAGAACAGGGTCCTTTCTTTCTTTCTTTCTCTCTCTCTCTCTCTCTCTTTTTTTTTTTTTTTTTTTACAAAGAAATCGAAAAGTGTTGAGATTTATTCACTGAAGTATAGCATCCTTGGTAAACCGTAAATATAATTGCATGCTAGTTGTTTATTGTTGTCTTTCAGTTGTGTACATGTGTAGGGATTAAAATGGGACCAAAATTTTTTAAAAAAAAGCAATTTAAGAAAACAACGTTCTGTAAAATGTAGTATGGAAACGTGCTATCAATTGTCCGCAATCATGTTAGCTTTCTCATAAATGAAGTAATTGAATGTAACTGAGAAGCTTCATCAGTGCTTGAGGAAAAAAAACAACATTGTAATGAAGTTTTATTGCATTTTTCGTGACCAAATCATGTGATGAAAATAAATATTGTCAGGTTATTTTTAAAAAAATATTATAGGTAAAAGTTCAAGGTGGGCCATTTATTTTCTTATGTAAAAGTACACATAATAGTGAAGTTGAAAATGGTACATGGTACATGGTTAAGGGTATGTTTTGGTCCTCGCCACGTAAATGTATATTTGATAAGTTGAAATATAGTTAATGAATTAATAAATTCATACATCGTTTCGTAAGTTTTTGTGTATTCTATTCCCAATCATTTAAGAAGAAAAGATGATATCTAATTTAGATTTAAAAAATGTTTTGAGTATGTTTTAGTGTATATTGTCACTTCAGAACGATATTATTTTATAAAATATATATTTTGTTCATTACTGTTTTTACGCCGGTCAGGGAATTTAAGGAAGTCACAAACCTTGATGTGCGCTGCCCTTGTGCCCCTCCTAATTATCACAGGGTCATCAATAATACATCATTCCAAAAATGTAACATTTCTGTCTATCCTACTCAATCCAAAGGAGAAGAAAAACGAATAGATAAGGATAAATTAATATTTTAGAAAACGTGGGAAGTTAGCAACACGGCTCATTACCGTACGGTGACAAAAGTACAGCAACATATATGCCTTAGACATTAATGTCAAACACATACACCAATTACGAAGCTCAGCGCAAATCACTAATATGAAGGCAAAAAATACTTTTCAAGGTAAAGTGAAGAAAAAGCTTCATTCTCTACTGTAACAATTAGGTATCAACTTGGAAGCCACGCAAGTTTTTTTCCTTCCATCTCTCTATCCCGTATACTATCAAAATACCGTGTTTATTCTTCCTTCTTTAACAGTTAATAACAAAGATCATGCATCTTGAACAATTAGAAGAGGAGCCATGATGTCTTCTATTGATTCTTCCCGGAAATATGCACAATTTACATGACTTTATTTGTTCCTTGGCATTTGAAGCCAAACATTATTTGAGACACATTTTGGAAATGAGATCCCTCCAAAAATAAAGGGGAGCGGAAGAGAGGTGAAAACGCAAATTTTTCCCATCCCTCACCCATGAAACATTAGACCCACATAAAATGCATATCAACATTTGGCTTGTTCCCTCGCGAATATTTTGAGACTTAAATCTTCCTTCTACTTTAATTAGCAGCTGAGATATGAAGTCTGAAAGCCGTGACACACTTTGATGTCAATCGGCGTGTAAAGGTTAAAAACTTCCTGTTGCGTTTAGGTTTGAGACAAGATGAATAAAATAACAAAATGAGTTTTATTATTTAATCTTCGATTATATTCTAGTATTAGGTCGTTTTTTAAAAAAATCAGAAACTTTGTAGTTACGAAAATAATATACTTAACGTGGATAAGCTTCCAGTGATTGACTGAGCAATTATTATTATTATCCTAACGTTTCAGTTCAACTCGAATCTTTGTCTGAGTTACAACGGAAGGAAGAGGGGAAGACAGGACAGAGTGAAATAGAAAAACCTTTATCTGTGTACGTATTTATACGATGTTTAAAATAAAACTGTTGAAGTAAGGAAAACTGCCATGAGGTGGTATGGTAGCAATTTATAAATGTAATATCTCTAATGGTGAATTCGTAGATTCACCAATGCATTCAATAAAGGAAAAGTTGAAGTCTTATTTTGAGTTTTATAAAATAAGCACTGTCGCTATGTAATATATCGGGAAGGTTCAACACAGTCATGAACCGGAACAACGTCTCGGTTTGCTCCAGTCCATTTCGAGCCCTGACTAAGCGGTATAAACATTTTGGTTTGGGAAACTGTATACGTTATGTTGTGCAATGCATCAATGAATAGGTTCTTTATAAGAGATTTTGATTTTGAAACTAGGACACTGGATAAGAGTGTATATATATGGGGGAAGAGGGTAAATTGTGTTTAAGAGGTTGTCTAAGAATGGAAACCAAGTTTTATGAGAATATCGTTTATATGTGTTGAAAGAGGAGTTGTTGTTAATTATATAGCTGTTGATGGAAATCATATTATTTTCCGCCATCTTCTTTGTTCTGTTTAGCAAGTGTCTCGTTCAGTACGATCCACATTTCTAGTCACTCCGCGCGAATTCGAGAAATGCTAAGAATACGTCTTACGAACAGATATTGTTTTGACACTTTAGACCGTGAGCGCTTGTTTTGTGGGTAGCATCAAATACTTTCTGCATTAAACTATGGTCAGATTTCTGCTTCATGTTGAGTAACTTTTTAAAGGATGCCACGGTAAGCCCAGCTGCAATTTTACTCACTTAAACAGTTCATTTTTAAACATAGTGTAGTTTTTTTTAAAAAAAGAACCGTAGTAGCGATTCGGGGTGGAAGTGAAACGTGACTGTAATAATAATAAAACTGCACAAGCAATGATGAGGTGGTTATCCACGAAGGTACATTATTTTAGTAGATCATATTTGTTCACAAATTGTAATCGTGTCATTTTAAGTCCTACATTTCTTTGAATGTTATATTGTTTCAAAAATAGTGAAGTGTGGTGAAGTTCCTTAAAAGACTTAGCTTTAAGCCTTTACAGTATTTTGTACTGCTTTATTTATAAACAAAATCATTCCAGGAATATAGCAGTGTATGGATCCAAATAATGAATTATATTTTGTCTTATCTTGAATTATGTATTCTAGAAATGA
>JAGDQP010060458.1:1229-12202 GCA_022664845.1 Lepisma saccharinum
TAACTTTACTTAAGATTAAGAAAAATACTACGTCCTCAGTTTACCTCCATTGCAAGTTTCACCTGAGTAACGTGACTACTTGTGATTGAGCAATCATTTATATTAGTGTGTGTATTCTGACAGTGAATTACAGAAACGGGAAACTGAATACTCCAGTTTCGTACTCCAAAAACAAACTCTTAAGATGTCACATGTTATAATGCAATTGAAAATCTGGATGGCTTTCAAGTTGTTTAAGTATTTTCTTTCATAGTTAATCATTTTTGTTTTCGAAAACAATATTTGAACAAGTTTTTCTCACTTTTAAATCTTACTGTGATATTTAAAAATAATAACATCACGTTTCACATAAAGTTTCGCAGCTATCATTAACAATGCCAAATGTCTAGATGATGATTGCAAAGTCTCCTTCATCTTAATCACATAGCTTAATTTTACAGAGCGTTATCAATATTTGTGTTCTCTAATTTTGCGGCACACCAACAGAGCTAATACTAACCGAAATAATTACTAAATCGAATCTCTTGTATTGGAGGTAGATTGAGCAAATGGCTTTTGTTTTTGACGATTTTTTGTGTTGTTGTTAGCGTGGAAATAATAAATTAACCTCATCACTCTCTTCACAGACTTCCTAATTGAAATTTAAGTATATATCCTACCTAATTGCTAAAAGAGATGCATACACGAGTAATTAAGAAAAGCGTCATAATAAATTTTAGAAAATAATTTATATGGTTCATAAATTCATTTTCCTTTAAGTTACTTTAAATTTATTATTAACAATTATATTTAAGTTTTCTTTAGATTCAGTACAAACACATTTATTTAAAGAAAAGTATTCAGTATAATATATATTTTCTTATTAAATTACGTCTTAACTGCATTGTTAAAAATAGCAGTTTCGTATACCACTTCTCTGAAGTTGCATAATTTTGAACACAAGAAGTGTTCAAGAAATGTCCAGAGTTTATCACATTCCTTTTAAAGATAAAACTTGATCACTTTCGTGCACTTTTTTTTGTCACGATTACTGTGTACTCACTTTTTATTCATACTGTTCACAAATATGTTCTAATAAACTTAGGATTGCTCACTTTTGCATATTTTTTTTTAATATATATAGCGAGGCAAATGACATTATTTACTGTATTATTTGTACCTTGGTTGGCTAAGGCAATTGGCAGCCATAACTGAATCTAGCCGAGTTCCAGCCCACACTCGCCAATGATTTTTTTTACTTCTCGTCTAAGGGACCAAACTTGTTTGTTGTAATAACCGTTTGTTCACATTTTTTTTTTTTTTTGTATATTTAAAATGCACAGACATAGCAAAAAAACTGCTTTTCACTTTCTACAGTGTATGAAATCAAATTCTAATACTTAGTTAAGGTCATTTATTTCTTTATCTGAATTAGATCAAGATACAAGGACACCAGTAAAGTTTCCAAAGATTATAATTGATATTTTTAAGTGGACAAAGCTTCAATAAACAAGTTAACTTTTAAAACTGTTTGTTCTGTAAAATAATAAATTTACATCTGCAATTAATTAAACTCACATCACTGAAAAGACAAGGCAAAGCTAAACATGGAATACTAAATGCATGCAGTAACTAAACATTCACTGTGTCCTTGTAACTTGGCATCGTTTCTTTCTTGTAACGAAATTAACAAAATATAACTGAGAATACAAGTATAAAAGATTTCCAATTAACGTACAAATACTTATTTTAATATATTAATTTAAATAAACTTCTAACACATTAATGATTAATAAGCAGTTGATCTTACCTCATTAACTTCCAAAGATGAAAACAAGTGCCTACTTAAAAAATAACCTTCAGGAAACAAGAAAACAAACATTTAAATACGTTTAGTACTAAGAGGCAGCGGTACTAGGTTACTGCGACCTACAAAATAAGCGTCTAATTTAACATACATTTTCACACCTTTCTAGAAAGAAGGTTTCGTCACATTCTTTTGAAAAAAAAAACGTAATTTGAATAACCAACGTAACAATTTTCTTATGGAGATTTCGATTATAATAATAGTTATTTCTAAAGCGCAAATAGCTTGCAAGGTCTTCACTTAAGTACCTTTAGAACTGTTGAGTCATTTTTCCTAAGTAACCGGATGAAACCATAATGTGTGTTAGAAATGTATTCAAATCAATGTTAAATTTGGCGCTTATTTTGCAGGCCGTCGCACAGTGGATCGTCTGAATGCTACGCAAATGTCGGCTGGATTTTGGTCAGAGATTTATAGGTGTGTTATCTGCTTTATATTCACACAGTATACTGGATGAATTATGTTTCATCTCGATCAAAGCGCTAATAAACTCAGCTGTTCAACGCGTTGCTTACGTCAAGATTTTTCATAAGCTATGCTATAGTGAAGTAAATTAAACGGTTTAATGAGGCCTCCCCAGGTACAAAATAAATGCTGTTGAAAATATGAAGACTAGCTTGCTTGGCTTTGATCAAATGCAATTTCTAAGCATTGTATAAAAACAATTATCAACGCTAAGCGCAAGAAACGTACTTCAAAGCACTCCAAAACAAACGTAACAAAAATAAACTTTAGACACCTGAAAAACACAGAGACTAGCATAAATTATTTTTTCAGGTTTCGATTTCCAAATGAATCCTTGTTCAAGCACCATAAATGCTGGGAAACTGACAAAAACACTTGTTATACAATTCTTATTTTTAGAGGCTAGCGAAATTTTGCAGATTCGGATATCTTAGAAATAGTTGGACGAGGTAAGTTTATCAATATTTTACTTTACATTTTGCAAAATAATATTAGTAAAGATGAACAATATGAACAGTTTTACTGTTAGTTATGTTTGTCCTTTATTTTCTCACGAAATTGAAATGAATTTGGAGACGTTTGGGAATCGCAAAATCTTACTAATATGTTCGAAAGTGATAAAACGAATCCAACCGTACCAAAATCTCAGATTCAAAACTTTTGCAGAAGGGCACGTTTGGAAATAAACGCCTAACTTGTACCTTCTGTAGTAATATTTCAGTATGCTGGAAGCATACGACTACAGAAATATATAATTTGTACTTTTTGTAATAAAATGCCGAACACGCTACAAGCGGAATCATCTCGTTTTGAAAGATTTATACCTCTTTTTGGAGGTAAGATCTCATAAAGAAATAATAGGATCTTTTAGACCTTATAAATCAGAACGTCCCCACCCCATGTCTCTAATTCATAATTCTTGTACACCAGTCCTCACTAATCCGTTAGTATCATTAACAAGCCCCTCCGTTCTCCGTTATCTTTTATTCACAAAAGATGCCTATTTTATACGGTCATCGCCAAGTGTACGCGCGCTGCGCCTTTTCTCACTTTTAGGGAGGTTTTACGCAGAAGGTTACAGCTAGTAGCAGCTAAATCATATATATCCTGAAAGTACTTATTCTATACTGTATATTAATGAAAAATCAAAACTTGACCTCGCTAGGTTTTTGGTACGCCTCGATCACATTGGGACACTCTTCCAAATTTTTACGTAAGTATTTCGTTGTATATACATTACAAAAATGTTAGCATACCGCTCTCAACTACAGTAAAGTTATGACTGCACTGTAGCCAAACAAAAAAACCTACCAAATTTTGCATAGCTAATTATTTTCCGCAATGGCATTACAGACAAAAAATGAACACAAACTCATTTTGAAAATGTTGGGGAAAATGGGCACTTTTGATTGTACAATGTACATGCACTCATAATTATGTATTTCAGGATTATAAATGAAGTGGTTTAGCATCTATTAGACATTTAAGTACAACATAAGATTGTTTTCAAGTTTGTTTGTTTTTTATTTGAATCTTGGATTTTGTCCCAATTTTTTTTATTTTGTCCCAATTTTTTTTATTTTGTCCCAATTTTTTGGATTTCGTCCCACTGCGCCGCCGTAGGTAAGTACTGCTGTCTCTTAACACAGAAAATCAAAACTCATTGCATTGAAATTTAAAAGGAAACTATGTTCAGTAGTAACACGACATCCGTTGAGGTACTACGATCACTGCCATTTGTACACTGTACCTGCAACAACAAAGATAAATAATTTTCTGTTTCTTCCACACTAATGATTACAAAGGGAGAATGATCTACCTGAGGAAATCATTACCATACAAAGTTTCATCTTTACGCATTTTCTACATTTTTGACACTTCACGGAAGTAGGTTATATCAGAAAGTGAAGTTACATTTTTCTTTTGACGTGATCGACAGTGGACAATCCCATCCATTATCTGCAGTTACTCAGAGAATAAGGGTAAATTATTCCAATTTAGTCTTCGATAATTCAAATTAAATATGAACTATCTTAACATTCATTTTAGTAAGGATTCCACAGGGAATCAAACTATTCTTCTAATTATCCAACAGTTCAAAATTGTTATTCGCAGATGACCTTGAACTTCCTCGCCCAATAAAATCCATGAATGATGAAGAACATCTCCAACACGACCTGGACAGTGTAGCTGAATGGTGTAGAGACAAATTTCTCGAAATAAACGTTACTAAATGCAAAACAACGTCATTCACGAAATGCTAAAACTCCAATATAGTTTTTCATATGTAATTGACAATGTAATTTTACTACCTCCACAAACAGTTCGAGATCTAGTCGTCTTATGTGATTCGAAACTAATGTTTGATACTCATATTGATTATATACTCGTAATAAATGAAGCGCATAGAACCCTCGGATTTCTACTTATGGACGAGAATTCAACATCAGCAAATATCTTCAGAACTTCATCAACCTTATGTTGGTTCAAAACTTGAATACGGGAGTTCTATTTGGCGTACCCTGAATCTAATACGAACAAACTGAAAAAAAAATCAATCGAAATTTCTTAAATATCTCACTTCTTTCCCTAAGAAAGTCAGTCATGTAAAAGATCAAGCTGAAACTGCTTCTCTAGTTAATTTTTCTAATAAGTTTGCTCTATTGCAAGAAATTTCTGATGATTACAAACAAACGTTCAAACCAGATGATTCTCCACGCCCTTCTAGGCCGCCTGGAATTTATATTTATGGGATCACCAATAAATACAATTTCTCTAAGACACTAACTTCTGCTTGCAAAGTTCATCCAATTGTGAAGCCTACCGCTGACTACATTAAATTTCTGCCTAAAAATAAGCAAGATTATGACAAGATTCAGGCATATTGCCTCCAACAGTCTCTTCAATTTGCAACTGAATCAAATAAACGAGATAGGCCTCTGAAAGTCGTTCTTCGTAAGCTTCCAATCGACACCACTACAACAGATATTAAATCTGAGTTAACTGATTCTGGCTTTTCAGTCATAAGTGTGTCTCAACTTCATGGCAAAGATAAAACTTCTCATAAAAAGATTCTGTATCCATTATTTCTCGTTACCTTACAAAAAGATGAAAATACTAATGCAATTTTTCAGTTAACTCACTTACTTCATTATGCTATCTTAGTCGAGAAATACAAAGGACCTGACATTATTCAATGTTACAAATGTCAAAAATTTGGGCATTCTCAAATTTCTTGTTTTAATATACCTAAATGCCTTAAATGTGGGGACACTCATCTTACATCCAATTGTACCAGAAACATTCAAGACAATTCACCAACCTGTGCAAACTGTGGCGAACATCATACTTCAAATTATCGCGGCTGTAAAGTCTATAAAGCAATCCTTACTAAGCGAAGATCTGCCACTCAGAAATCAAATGAAAATGTCAAATCATCAAATGCAAATGCGCCTCAAAAGGACTCCACTCATGCAGCGCCAAAGATGACTAAAGCCGACACCGCAGATACCATCAAAGAATTATTTTCTCTCTTTAAAGACTTTTTTACCAGTGATATTCTTTTGTCCATCAGTCAAGATCTTCCTCGACTTAAAGATAAAACTAATCTTTTAGACAAAATTCCTGTCTTTATTGACATTCTTCAGAAATTTTTTTCTGCACGAAATCCATAAATAAAATTCTCACATTCAACTTATGACGTTTTCAACATAGAAAACTTTTTCAACTACAGCCTAAACAACTATTTGTGATCCAAGTTCCCATACAACAGAGAACATAACCATCTCCCATCTTCTTTTTTCACTACTTATCTCTCATTTTCTATTTTTACCTATTTAATACCTGACATACATAAGGCTGCGACAGTTGCGTCTTATTTTCACAACTATTTTTCAAACTCAAAGTCACTAAATTTTAATATCATATAGAAGGCATGGACTAATCGTCCGAAACTTCAACTCCTGTAAATTTGCCAAATGAACTCGAACTCAATTAAAGTAACTAGTATTGTTTAGCAGTGTTTAACAGTGTTTAGCAGTTTAGAGTTGTTTAACAGTAAAAATTTCAGGTAGAAAGTATTCATTGACAAGATTATGCAGATTAATTCACACTGGACGTAGATAACTGCCCTACAGAAAGTCAAGATCATGTAAAGTGGATGATTGAAAAATTGGGAAACATTTGGCAACAATGTACCATGATATGAGGTGTGAATAAAAACGGCAATGAATGATTGGTTTAAAAGTGCAAATACAACTTGTAATTGGTACACATCAAAGTGTTCCTTCTGATTTCTAATATACTTATCCAACCGTCCTTGAACTTGTTCAAACAATGCTGGAAGATTTCCCCTTCTTCTTCCTGACGGTCTTCAGCTGTGCTGCAGTGGTAATCCCAATGTCTGAAAACGAATCAAAATACTTTCCTTTCAACACAGTCACCGAGGAATAGCTAGTACTTGCATAGAGCCAGATCCCGTGAATACGGTGGATTTGAGTACATCTTCCTTTTTATCGGATGAAAATTGCATCTTCTTGGGCAAAAAGAACAGCGATTTTAACACTTTTCGTTTTGCTCGACCATTAAAAACTTGTGGAACAAATTTCGCACTCACTTGCGAATTCATTGTTAAGAAGCTTTCAGCTAAGTTAAACAGATGTTAAGATCGTCCTGGTTGATTCTATCCTTTCGTTTAACTTTTTCCATTTTCACCATGTTTTCGTTTTGAAGAACGCTTCCCGTAGAGTCCGCAATCAAGAAACCATCTTAAAGATTGCTAAAGTAAAATCTACCTTAAATATTTTTAAATAAAAGTTTAGGTTAATGTGTTGGTTGCGATGCACGAAACTAAGTCAATTAGAAACAAACATTTATGTATGGTAACGGAACCCATTGTTGTCTAACTACAAAGAAAAATTTAATATTTCACATTGTTTCGATAGTTTAACAGTTTGCTTCCAATGCTAAGGTCCTTTATCGATAGATACCAAAATTTCATAACTTGTTGATATCATGTCTCGTATATATGCGTAATATGTCAATCAATTCTTTCAAAGTTTACATAAAATGCGTTTGCCATTAATATTTCGAAATAATAAAAGTTCCCACTAGCCAATTTATAGAAACATATGTAGAATAGACTGTGAATTGACGTACCAAATCACCGAACAGGCAGTGTACGAGAATGGGATACTGGCACGTAGCTCTGTGTGGGTAAACTGAGATATCGTCAAAATTCTTTACTTACAGTGGCACGTAGTGGAGAATGAAGCATACAAGCTCCAGTGAACATTGGGACTTATGTCATTTTATGTACGCCACAGAGACGCCATTTGATATTAATAGTATTTGCTATAAAGTAAACTCACGAAATAGATTTTTTAGAGTATATGCAGCAGAATGTAACGGAACATACAGCCATTATGTAGGCACTTTTTTATTGTATTGATAAGTTTGTTTTAGTAAGATTCTGTGCAGATTATAATAGCCATAATAAAGATAATTTCACAATGACTGAAAACGGGCTGATCTTGTTTTCTCTGTACACAAAATATCTGAAGATCCAAATATTTTCTATAACGCAAGCTGCAATATTATTGTTGTTATTAAGGATTGTTATTGCATATCCGTTCATGTTTTCTGTCCATCGAAATTGAAAATATAAGAAGCAACGCTGCTTATAATTACCCCACCCACATGGTAATGATACGCAACGCAATGTTTCAATTGTTCTATTACAGCTGTTTTATTACCTGTTATCTGTGTTCCATTTCTTCTCATAATAAAGCTCAATTGTGTATCTTAATATTACTGAGTTCTTTTTTATTTTCTCGTACGATAAGCAATAACTTATGCGAAATCAAAGTCCCCCATTCTCCTCAAATACTAGGCAGATTGAAAAGTTATGGTTCGGTAGAGATAGAAACTGTTGGTAGAACTGAACTGAAACAGCAAGTCGTACGATGACGTCATCTACGAAGTCCAGATACTCACATAGCTGGTATAGGGCTCACTGTTGCTTGAAGACTACCAAATCTATGTTTTGAGATTAATAAGATACAAAGTAATCAGTAGAAGGCCTTGTTACTTACCTGAAACTAGCTATGACTTCTATGACGTCATCAACAACACAGCAGTGCTTAAATTGAAGGGTATTTATTATGCAACAACGCTTCCAAATTCCCAGGTTACTTTCGTTCAGATTCATTATTATTAGGTCAGTAAGAGATACAGTAGAACCCCGTTAATCCGTCACCAATGGGACTCCGGGCATGGTCGGAACGCAAAAAAGGTCGAATTATCAAAGGAGCATAAGTATTTTGTTCAGATTAGTACTTCAAAATCAGTGTAACGTGCTTAAGCTTTTTCGTAGCTATAATAGGACGAGTACACTGGACTGAAAGCGGATTTGTAACACAAACAAATTGTACACCTTATCGAAAGTCACTGTTTAAAAACAACTCTCGTTAAGCAAAACATCAGAATGCACTGGTCAGGTATCATCAGCTAACTGACTCATTCGAGTGTGTAGTATTTCATATGACATACGCCAACATTCCGCAACCTGCGTCATGGTCGGATTATGCGAGAAGTCGAACCATCGGAGGTCAGATTACCGCGGTTCTACTGGATAGTAAAAAATAGAAATCACATTTCCTTACCTAGTAGCAACTACAGCAGCTATGACGTCATTTGGAATGAGCTCGAAATTGTATTGGGTTGGTACGAATAAAATATCCGCCCCAGGTGTGTCATGTACGAAGACCAAAAAATGAAAACTTCATTACCGGGTTAATCGAAGTAGTCGCCGTCTGCATCCACATACTGTTGCCATCGCTCAACAAACGACTGGATTACGTGGCGAAACAAGTTTGAAGTCTGCGATGCGAAGAAATCCTCAACTGCATGTTGCACCGCCCGATGATTACCATGGAAGATCTTCCCTACCAAGAAGTGACCGAGATGCCGGAAGTGGTGGTAGTCAGCGGAAGAGAGATCGGGGGAATACGGTGGGTGAGGAAGGGTTTCAAACTTCAAGCTACGGAGAGCCTGCACCGTTCTTTGCGCGACGTGTGAGCGGGCATTATCATGCCACATGAGGATATGGTCTTCTCTATTGACAATTGCTGGATTCTTGCGAAAAGGTTTGCGGTTCATTTCATAGAGTTCAGCACTGTACCAATTTACAGTGATTGTTTCACCTCGGCTGAGAAAGACATGGATCACTCCTACTATAGCACACCTTATTAGCAACAACACCTTCCGTGGGCGGAGAGGTGGTTTAGGACACCGTCCTGGAGGTTGATCACGATCCAACCATGGTCCTGACTGTTTACGATTGTCATAGCAGATCCATTATTAATATACAGTGACAATCCGATGCAGGAAATCTCCCCGTTTATTCCTAACACTCAGAGAACTCCACATCACCAGACGGCGATTCTTGATTGCCATTGTCATATCATGTTGCACCAACGAATCCAACTTTTTTACCGATCGCATGGAGCCGCCGACTGAAAGTAGTATGGTGTATGCCGAACTCGTCTGCAAGGGCATGAACACTTTCCCGAAGGTCCATTTCCACGGTATACCTGAGCAGCTCATTCGAACATGACGTTGGTTGGTGCCCACAGGACTCATTTTGCATGTTGTGTCACCGGAACGAAATTTGACAAGTGAATGGTGCGTTCATTCGCCATTTCTGTCCGAAACGCACTGTTAGGGATTTTTTTTTTTTCAATTTGCTGCGAAGAATTCATAAAGAAAAACCACTCGGAATTTTGTGATCCTCATGGTGCACTTTCATACGACCTGGTATAACAACACACTGTCTCCTGACTGCCTGGGTACCCCGATCTCTTTGCTAGTTGTATACATAATTTGTGGCGTTAGAGTGTAACCTCAGTCAATCCCTGTGTTGTGATGCTGATGTGCGTTTCCTACCAGGCATCAAAGTGGTAATTTCATTCGCACCAACCCAATAAAGAAAGTGCGCTTGCTCATTAAAATTTTGAATGTATTTATGGACTTTGGAAATTTTTGGTTAAGCTCGTTCTTGGTTATATTTGTCGCTATATTTAGTAAACTAACTTCAAATTTCGATCAGGGTGTTGTTGTTTTTTTGGGTTAAGTAGCTCCATTATGAACAACTGAGATTCTACTGCCTTAATTTTGATATAAGGAATTGTGTTGTGGTGTTATAAAATATGAGCCTTTTATAACTATTATTACTAAAACTCAACATAGGTGTCGCCCAAATCGATTTTTTTATTTTTGTGAAACATACGAGGGCGAGCTGAGAAGTAGTGAGCCTACTCATGAAAGAATGACTTGTCTGAATTATAATGAACGTATTGTATGCTTTGTACCTTTTGCGCTCCTCACCAAATATGGCCTGTAAATGTTTTTCTTTTTTTAGATACTGGAGGAATAAGAGAGAAAACATGACGACGCCGACACAAGACAAAAGACTGGAACAACGTGCAGTCATCCGATACCTGTTACGAAAAGTTTTATCGGGGAAGCAGATTCATGAATACATGTTGTAAGCACTCTTTTATCTCTTCCTCAAAATGAAGTAACATTTGCATGGCACATATTTTCCGTCGAATGATTCAGTCATTGATGCTGTTGCGAAGTGGAGAACCCATCTACCGTGAGG
>JAGDQP010060459.1:0-12202 GCA_022664845.1 Lepisma saccharinum
TCGGAGATGCAATGGTGTCGAACGCTCGTAGTGAGTATGGTCTAATGTAAAGAACCACGGTGTAAACTTAATCAAGGCTGCTAGATACAGAGAAACGTCAGTATTTCAAGGCACGGACAAAACTAACAACCTAATTTAAGTTACATGACGATGTTCCAGTATCGAAATTGTGGGCATGATCTAAATTTTTGGTCTCGTCACACTGCAAACTTCACTGATATCTTGCCTTCAAACTGCTTTATGTTTTGCTAATGCTAGTGTGCACGTTATTGAAGAATGCATGTATAATATCAGATATAAAGAACTGGATAAGATAAAATATACTCAATTATTACAGTTAATTATTGCTTTTATACTTTATTTTCCTTTGATAGTTAAATGGTCTCACAAGCGTACTGGATGCCTTAAACCTAGTAAAGTAATGCCTACAATTACATTCTAGAGTCTAGACCTAGTTTATAGACCATCCAATGACAACAATTATTGATTCACTTTGTTCCCAGAATATTCTGGGTAGAACACCCAAATAAAGAATAACAAAAATGCCTTATTCGTGATAATGACCGATAGCTGTATATCGCGAACGGAATATTTCACTTACTTGGGAAGTCCACAGCCTTGTGTACAGTGTTTGTGTATTATATGCAATCGCCTACCAATTAACTTTAAAAGTAACATCAGCTGTAGAACAATTTTCATGATTACTTTTGTTGGTTTTTGTGGTCACTTAATCTGTTGGAAGCGTTTTCTAATATGCTTCAAACACATGTTGTTAAACTATCACTTTATACTATTATAGTCACTAGCAAGGCTATAACAATTATGAAATCTATTTTTTGGAAGCCACGGTCATTTTGGCCCGTCCTTCAGATCAATTGATTAATTGTAATTACATGAAATATTAAGCATAATGGGTGCAATCACTTTCAATAATACAAACAAGTCCTAAGGTCGTTCTTGTAAACTTAATTTAGTAAAACCTTTGTTTATTGACATTTTGATTATCAAATTGTTGAGTCTTTGGGAAAACATTGTGATTAACAGAGGTACAATTTCGAACACTTAATACTATTGACGTATTGAAGTGAAGCTAATAGTACAAGGCTACATGTTTTAGAATATTTTAAAAGTAAGATAAAGCAATACTCAGTTTCTTACTAGACTACTTGCATTTACAAGAAACCACTTTTTGAACATTGCCCCTCACAAACACAAAAATTCGAACACGACAATAAATTTTCTATGCATTTGCATGATTTGCATCTCTTTTTGAATGTACAAGAAATAAGTTTTCTGTAAGCTGCAGAAAATTTAGAGATTGTTCAGATATGTGTATACTCCCACTTTCTTACTTCCAACTTCATAATTCTGGTTTTGAAGGCAAAACTGTTGATCCAAATTTTAGCTTTTAAACCAGCACGCAACACATGTTGAAATAAAGCCTCTTCGGTGGTGGTATATTTTCAATTGCTCTATTTTTATGTGTAAAAAATACTTCGTCCAGTTGTGACGTTCGGTCATTAAATAGGATAACATATCGTTGAATCAGCGTCTTTATTCTTTCTTCCACTTTTGACCCCAGCTCATACATATAATGAAAACCACTGTCCATTTCACTGATCTTCATCGAAACCTCCCATGCTGTCAGCTACTTATGCCAAAAATCCAGAAAATGTATCGCAGCGTGTGAATGTATGGAACGCTGACAAATGTCTCTGTAGCTAGGGACACATTGCATTACAGATTTTATGAATCGCAAAAATATTCTGCCTTTGCCAGTCATATAATTGATCTAGAGATTATAGGTGATATGTTTTATGATCTTGAGCAATATTTGTTTCTATGTTTCTATGCAATTAGTGCAACATCGGACTGACAATTAGTGCAACATTAGCTGCAGTCCTCATGCAAATCTTTGTGTGTTCGCTTTTTGCTGCATGTTTTGCGTACAGGGGAATTCTACTTTCACTTTTTAAATTCTACTAATGAAAACCTTATCTTTCACAATCAAGATTTTTTTTTAAGTTGCAACACGCATACTTTACAGTAGCCAAAGCTCATTTGCTTATGTGTATCCGCAATCTCTAAAAATTAATATTAGTATGTTTGTGCCATCATCACACCAAAACGGCATGACCGATTGCTATGATTTTTCGGTCACCACCAGTTAATGTACCGTCTGGGATGTTACTATATTTTCATTAAGTGAAATTGAGTGGGTCGCGAAATAATTAATAAAACATTCATTTCATTGACGTAATTCATTTTTTCGCATAAAACCTTGTATTAGGAAAATATTGAAATTAGCACAGAAACATTGACAACCTCCGTGACTGGGATTCGAACTTGGATCTCCCAGTTGCCGGTAGGGTATTCGGACCGGCAGGAATATGATTTGGAATTCAAAAAAAAATGTTTCACCCATTGAAAATGTGTCTCAACGAGCCCATAAGCAGAGTACGGATAAGTAATAATGTGTGTCATATTTTCAAGTTTCGCAACGGATTGAAGCAAGGCGATGCCTTGTCCTTACTACTGTTTTACTATGTGTTAGGATATGCGATTTTAGGAATCAAAGGGAACAAAAAGGGACTATCATTGAATGGTTTGAATCAACTGTTCTTATACGCCGATAATGTTGATTTCCAGTAATAGGGAATGCTATAGATGCACTACAAAACAACACCGATGCTTTAGTAGAAACGTAGGATGGGATAGGTCTACAGGTAAACATAGATAAAACAAAATGCATGATTACAAGCCGAAACGCAGGGAATGAAGGAAATAAGAACATACGAATTAGGGATGAGATCATAGAGGAGGTAAACAAATTTAAATACTTGTGAGCATACATAACAAGCAAAAATGAGGCCACGGAAGAAATAAAAAACTCGCTTACTATAGTGCAACGCATATTTCTATTCAGTTCAAAACCTTCTAACATCGCGATTCATATAAAGGAAATTGAAATTGAAAATATACGGAACGGTTATTGTGCAGGTAACACTTAACTGTTACGAAAGTTGATGTACGATCCTAGCAGATGAACCTAAATTACGTGTATTTGAAAATCAGTACAAAACCCCGTTTGGGGTAAAAGGAAGGGTGACGCAATAATTCTACCTACAAAAGAAGTTATATCTATTTTGCGAGTGGCTTCCTTTGTGTCACTATGGTCGAAGAATACATGATCGATTTTGCTCCATATTTCGAAAACCGTAACTCCTATCAGAAATCTAAGATTGGATTTACCCCCATTATGATGGGGGCCTGGACCCCTAAAACCACCCATTTGGGGCTAAAACGAAATGACACACAGAATGACGGACATACCTTTCTATCATTTTTGAATTTTTTTTTGATCCGGTTAAAAAAAGTCGTAACCTTTGAACCGCTCCACCGATTTTACATCGTTTGAAACGTATTGAAGCTTAGAATAAGATCCAGTAAGTTTCGGCCGCAAATATGGTCTGGGGTAAGTGCTATCCTAAATTTGGATTTCACAGGTGTACTATACTCGTCACTAGCTTCAATTTAAGGTATCACTTGATGAGCAGCTCGAGTCCTCACCTCGGGGTACTTTACTTGTTAGTATTGGAAAGAGCTTTCAAATGTAAGTTCAAGCATCAAAATCGGACTTATACTTCGGTTGATCCGAAACTAACTGTATACTATCTGAGTGTCGCTAACAGTGTCCTTTGCCAGCGTGGCTCGAAGAACTGCCGTTCTTCATGATAAAGTATTGAGAAAGATATACGGGCCGAAACGCGAGGAGATGACTGGAGCGTGGAGGAGACTGCATAATGAAGAACTCCACGGACCGTACAATTCACCAGATGTTGGAAAAATAATGAAATCGGGACGACTAAGGTGGATAGGCCATGTAGCTCGGATGGGGAGAAAACGAAGATTATATTTTATCCTGGTTGGACGACTGGATGGAAAGAGACCATTGGGATGACAAGGACGTCCTTGCGAGGGCAATATTAGAAGGGATCTTCGAGAAGTAGTTGTTAGTGATGAAAACTGGCTTGATACTGCACATGATAGAATCCGGTGGCGAACGTTTGTTACTGCGGCGATGATCTTCTTTGTTCCATAAGTCATAAAGTTAGTTAATAGTAATAGTATTGGTAGCAGCAGCAGCAGCAGCAGTAGTAGTAAAATGTTGTTGTTGCTGTTCCAAACATATTTAATTTACTCCGCACCAACGGAAGGGTACTCTAACTAGTGAAGTGTATGAGAAAAAATAAAGCCAGTATTTAGCAGTTGACTAGTAAAGTTACCTCTAATAAAAAAATACAGAATAGTCAAGGCTCGGACATTTAGGTATATCATTTTAAAGACCTTGAACGGAACCAGTCTCAAATTAAAAAAAATAATTAGTGAAAAACTTACATAATGGCATATTATTTGTAATTATCAATTATAAAGGTAAGCAAGAATGTTCCGTCGCTTTTTCACTCACCACTTTCGAACATCGATATGTCACATAAGACGTACCTGAAATATCAAAAAATAGTCCCAATTAGCATCGACGACCTTCTGCAAACGTTCTGGAAGGCCATGGATTCCATCGCGGTAGAACTTGGTGGGCCGTGAAGTGAAAAAAGTATCAAGTGCATTTTGCACCTCTAATAGGGATTTGAACTGGCGTCCTCTAAGGTGTTTGTCCAAGAAATGGAAGAGGTCAAAATCGGACGGTGCAATTTCAGGGGAGTATGGAGGATGCAATAGTGTTCCCCATCCAATGCGTAGAATGGTATCCCGGGTCATCCTAGTCACGTGGGGCTTAGCGTTGTCCTGTAACAGGAGGATCCCTTTGCGATTCAGAAATGGCATAAGGCTAGGCATATCTTCCGCCCGCTGCAGATGCGTTTGACCCCAGTTTGAACTCGTACAGCATCCACGTCCTTATTACGCTCTGTGGAGGTCCCATGTTCACTCTGTCCTACCGCACGTTCACGATGTAACTGAACTTCTAGAACCAGGTAGTATGTTGGCTATACCCGCACTAACAACTGACGTTCGCCTGATCTACATTGGCATTCAACTCACGGTGTGAGGGCCAATTAAACACAAACCTCCACAAACTCCGCAAAACTGTCTTGCTTAACTTTCTAGTATTTTTGCGATACATTTCAGTAAATTAAAGTACACATATGCATTGCATGGAAAGTTGTTATTATATTAAAAATGTTAGTGGAGGGACGTTCATAGCTCTGATCAGATAAAGAATCACAAATAAGTGACCTGGAAAATAATATGCGGTATTAAAAAACAACGTGTTTAGTTTCCGGTTTTGTTTTCTTTCTCGTGTTTAGTAAAAACGCAAGGGAGAGCCGTGCTATACACCTAGTTACAAAGTTGTATTTTCTGATTGCCGATAAGAGTTTGTCGATTTATTCCAAACAAACATTGCGTGAAATTTAGACACATGCATTTTTAATAAACGTGCCTAAATTTGTTAAGTGCTAGAAATCAATGGTAATCAATATGCTTTCCATGTTCCTCCTTCACAAAATGGATTTGCTAAGTTGTTGTTGTTGAAACACCGAATGTAGCTCCACGTCTTCTAATTTAGAGGTAAGTTAAATTTCACACAAATGATCGTGCATTTTAAACATCCTTTCCAATAATTATGTATAAATTTATGATTATATTTTCTCATGTTGCAAGGTGTGTCACGTTGCCTACATTGCATAGCCACAACTGATTCAGTGTGTGAAAAAGGTTATATGGGTTTAATCTAAAATTTTATTAAGCTATTAAAATAGAAATAAGAGGCAGTTAAAAAAGTTTTTTTTTTAACTAACGAAATTTATTGAGAAGACACATATAATAAATTTAACAGTCCACATTAAACACTGTAATAGCATTGATAAGACTAGATATAGAAACAATAAGCTTTAAAAAATAAGAACTATATTTCAAATTATTGCTATATTCATAAATTGTAAAAATGAATATATATTTCTAACATCTAACATAATTATGTTAAATTAAAATTTATGTAATACTTTTTTTTTGGGTAAATTGTAAGAAAGCGTGGTAATTAAGGTGGAACGAAAAAAGTAAAAATTACGTGATTGGATTCTAATAGTGGAAATAAATTGAATTTCGTCTTTCTGAATAAGCCTGGAAAACTACTTTCTGGGGAAAAATCTGAAGGTACCACTTTAGCTTCAAACTTTTCAAAAATGGCAAATTTTGTGCTATTATTACATATATAAATTTGTGTGTATTACTTTCTCAACCTTGAAACTAAGTACTCGGTTTACATTTAAAACGTGTAAACATTGAGAATTAGCTCTCCAACACTCACCACTGTCATTCGTTAAGTTAGCGTATGCGTATGAGCTTTCCCACAAAGTAGGAATTACAGTTATAGAGTTAGTTCTAAATGTTTACACGTTTGAAATATAATCCGAAAGCGAGTTTTATGTTCATAAAGTTACATACAGATATGTATTCACATTTATAGCATAATAATAACAAAGGAATTTCAATTTTGATTTTTTTTATGTAAAGTGGCAGCAGCTTTTTTTCAGAAAGAAATGTTTTTAGCAGGGTTATTGAGGAAGACTAAGTTCATCACATTTTTACAATTAGAATCCAATCACATAAGTCTGACTTTTTTCGTTCCACCCTATTGGTCATGGAATCTACGCATAAAGGCCAGATATTGTCAAAATCGGTATACGTTTTTACTTCCGTAACGAGCATGTCGCAGCAATTGAATAATACTCTATACCTCATGTTGAACCATTTTAGCTCGAAGTTGTACCAATTTTGATATTTATTATTTTTCTGGTTAGTGGAGATGTGCAACCAACGGATATCTCATGCTTGAAACAAAAAAAAAATATTTTTCGAGAAAACGGAATGTGTTCGAACAAATTCTTGATTGAACATAATTGCTGTTCGAACATAATTGCTCTATCATTCTTGCTCGAAATCTTGGATTCCTCATTTTTTTTCGAGCGCTCGAAAGTCCTGGAATTTCCCTTTCAACTTCATTGATCTTGGTAAAGGCGCAATATACAGCGTTATCAACTGTGGTGCTACCATTCTGCTCAGAGTGTAATTTCAACTTTAAAGCTTTGACAAAACAAATAACAAAATAAGTATCAAACATAGTATATAATATTATTATTATTATTATATAGGTACCATAACACTAATATTCCTAGTAACTAAATAGACACTGACTACGATTTCCAACCTAAAAATACGGAAATTTGCAACTAAAAACGGCAGGAGCGCGAAATATCATAATTTAAAACAAAAATCGTAAAATTTCATATGCGGTCGTTTTAATGGGTTCTGCGTCAATTCCGAAACTAAAATTATTCATTTTTTTTAATCCAAAATGGCGGGAACGGGAAATATCATAAACATTAAATATCATCAGTTTTCGTGAAATTTAAAATATGGAGGTTCGAAGCAGTCCTGAGTTCAATTCCGAAGTTAAATTTGTTGAATTTTGAAATCCAAGATGGTGGCTTGGCGAAACATCATGATTGTGAAACATTGTCTGATTTTCGTGAAATTTCAAATGTGGAAAATTGAGGGCGCACTGAGTTCAATTCCGAGACCAAAAATGTAAGACTTTAAAAAACCAAGTTCCAGGAAACACCAAATGTCACAATTGTTTAAAATTATTATTATTTTTTGTTTTTGTTTTCGTATAAAGGTAGTTGGTTATTGTGGTTCTGAGCTTAACTTCAGGCCAAAATGTACACCCTATTCAAAAAGAGATGACCTCACTTCCTAGAACAGTTTTCAGCTGAAAATTATCCAAGTCCAACTTCGGGTGTCTTCGGAAACAGTGAACCAAAGATGCGAGATGCGTGCTCCCAAGGGTGAACATCAGAAATTGGGAAAAGTTACAATATATATATTTTTCTTCTTTTAAGTTCAATAATATATGTTGAAATGTTACTGACAAGTAATGTACCCGAAGTAAGGACTCGAGTTGCTCATCAAATGATACCTTAAATTGAAGCTAGTGACGATTATAGTACACCTGTGAAATCCTCGCTGCAGAGCTCCAGAAATAAAAAGGTTATGTTGGGTCAAAGTTCAAAGAGAGAGCGAATTGTATTGAAACAAGTCACAACGAAAGGCAGAACAAAAGTCAGAAGGACATGGGTTTGAATTGAAATGCGATTCATTTGGAGGAAAGACGCACGTACAAAGTACTACACATTGATACAATCAATATGTAAGTCGTCAATGAAGGCGTGTGATAAGCAGATACTTTGCTCACAATGAGCATTCTTGACAAAAGAGATATTCTCACATGAAGTCTTGTAACACTCGTCACGTATATTAGAATCAAAACAATAATCTAATGGAGAAATCCAGGGCTCGGGCTCCTCATCCAAGTAGCCGCTTTTGAAAACGCAAACCTGATCATGTTGCGAAATCGTGAGGTGCTGAATTGGAAGAGAGTGAAGGACTGCATTCTTAAAATGTTATCCCGATGCCAGAGATTAATTTCCGAGGAAGCTATAACTGTGTCAGTAATGAACCTGATAAATTATTTATATGAACGGAAGAAGTAAACATTAAGTGGTTGGATGAAACCAGTTCAACCACCAGGAATTAAACGTTTGAACAGTGTTAAATGATTAGGGAATAATTCATTTGATACGTTATCATCCTTATTTGCACTACATTAATCCAGCAAAAGCAGGACTTTATCACGATCGGCAGGCAGGCTATTCCAGAATACAGAATAAAACTATTTTAAATCACTTTTGTTCATGTTTGCAGTTTTTCCTGGATGGGGCACTATGTTATCGGGATCTTTTTGCTCATTTCCTGGAATTTGACCACATGATTCGGATACAAGAACGTACATCGAACGCAATATTTCACCATCCATTGAAATAACTGTCATGATCATATATGAATGAGTAGTAACACTGACTGATCTAAATGCACCTCTTACAACCACCGTACCTTTAGTCCTATGAGTCCTGTATGCATGGAGTTCCTTGTGAAATCGACTTTGATCAGCATTTAATACTTGACGAGGATTCAGGTCTTCTAGTAGCATAAGCTATTTCATGGACGTAATAAATGTCGTACATAATTGATGTAATTCAGCCTCTTTTGATTTCCACGTTTTGCTAACCCTATGCGTGTTAGAACGGCTGACGATATTGTTTCTCTTTTTAAAACTAGACAGTCAGTGACGATATGCCTTGAATTGTAGAGTATTATCCGGATCTAGCTCTTTACTTATCTGAAGAGCCCAAAAGGGAAGAGTCCTGTCGTGTATAATTGCACATATCTCGATCATTTCTTTGAATTTATCGTGAACTGCTTCAGTAAGTTTCTTATAACTGGGTTTTTGCATTATTTTTCTCATATTCAAACAGGATGGTTTTCGATTGAATTAATCTATACTGTGATTTGACAGTTGAAAATTTCCTTCGATTCTTCTCCGGGTTCTCAGTATGTGTCCAAAACATGTAAGCTGCTTCTTTATAATCATCGTCCAAGATGTGTTTTTGTTTTTTTGGCGAAGGCTGAAATTCTTCACCTGAAGGAGCTACAGGTTTCGGAGACTCTTGCTTGATGTGTTTGAGAACATTGCAATGTACTTGACATTTCCTCATCAAAGACGTCATCGGCCGTAGTCTCCATCATCGCTTTTATCACTGTCACCTGCAAATCCAAGAGTTCTAACTTCTATGATTTCCATCTTGGCCTCAAGTATCTCCACTATTTGGTTGTACAATGAATCTTCATACCTCTCCATTCTCCTATTAATAAATCCAAATTTCTCATACAGAGCATGAACCATAGCCCCTGCTTCCATTTTCTGGAACGATAAGAAAAAAAAACTTTTATTGACATCAATAACAGGAGCAAACATGCACAAGGACATTCATACACGAATAAAAGAAAGCGGGATATCAGGCAGAGAGAGGGATATCATTCTACGCATTACATTAATTGGGAGAAACTTACGACGTATTACCATCGGGATAATCAGCAAAACATGGACATCACAAGCAGCTAAATTCGCTTTCTATTTGAACTTTGACCCGCCAAAACCTTTTTATTTCTGGAGCTCTGCAGCTAGGATTTCACAGGTGTACTATACTCGTCACTGGCTTCAATTTAAGGTATCACTTGATGAGCAACTCGAGTTCTCACTTCGAGTACTTTACTTGTCAGTTTAGAAAAAAAAGTATAATTCATTGAAATACTTCATGATACAATATTTCTAAACTATACATAAATGTGATCATGTGATGGTTTTGTCACCTACGCTTCCAAACATAAAAGAACACTTGCTATTAAAGGACGTTTTCGCATCCATAGTGGAGTCAAAGGATAAAAATCATAGCATTTTTAACGGATATGGATGTGTCTTGGAACATAGGACATCAGCATTTTTAAAAAAAAAAATCAAGGTGTTTATGTTAGGTCAGTGGTCAGTTCGCCAGTGGTTAGCAAGCGAACAGGTTCGCTCTCCACTTGCTCATGTTAAAGCGAGATGTAGGTGTGGTGTGTTGGAAGACTGCGCTCAGTCTCCGATACGGTTTTTCTCTTTAGATACTAACGATTGATTTTTTGTGATAAATAGTAGTATTGAATTATATTACAAATGGCGTATAATGGAGAACAAATAGTGAGAGAAAACACACTGAAAGTTGACTTTAGTGAATTTCCTCATCGTTCTCATGTTATCTCGATACATGATATGGTACATGATTGTCTATATCTAGAACCCAGTTAAGTTGGTACAAGAATATAAAGGTGATGCTATTTATATTGAGAATGGCATAATATTCAAATCATCAATTGAACTAGAACGTCCACCGGAACCAAGTTTAATATTAACGACTAAAGCTCTTCAATTAAGGGATCATTTTATTGCTGACTTTTTACAGTGTATGGTATGGCCTCGTGATTCTTTATCCTATAATATGGCTAATAATCAAAACACATGCAACTTCAAGGTCGAAACTTGTAACATTTGTAAAGCTTATTTAAAAAAAACTAATACAATTGTTACTATTAATGGGCGCGAAATGGACATACATTTACTTGCGATGCAAGAGAGCAGTTACACCAATTTGGAGATTTATAACTATATTAAAAAAAATATAGTGTAGTAGACAAAGCGGGTTGCAGCTTTGGAAAATGTGAGCCTGAGTAAATTTCAAAGTGACTTCCATGACACGGGAAACCTCCCATTGTATGTAGCCCCTAGAAGATCTGCAAACTAGCCATGTATCGTAGTCAGGAGCGTTGTATCCATATTTCATTATGTAAATAATTAATGATATTAATTTTAACTCCTAACTAGATATCTTTGATATGGAAACGAAAACGCTTGGTACCCAGAGTACTAATGTGTGAGAAGGTAAATTAAAGGCTGATGTCTATCGTATCAACCGCAACTGTTAGTATAATCATGACTAACTAATACGTAAATTAGTTTACTAATAATGATGAGTAGTAACTATATCCCTGAGTCCGTTTTACGAACTCTGGACATTAAATTTCGATAAAAGTTTATGCAGATACTTTGCGGAACAGGAGAGCCCGAACAGTATGGTGAAGAGGAGACGAGAGGTTACAATGTCGCGCTGTTTCTTTCCAGATAGTTCTATCAGTTCCGCACTCTCATGAGTCTGCCTCGAGGCCAAACGGAAGTAAATAAGGGCTAAATTAAGTAAACCAAAGACAGTTACTCTCAACCATAAGATATCGTATGCCATTAGTACTTATTTAAGGTACTAGAAATCATGAATTTTCCGCTAAGATTTATAAACAAGAATGATATGGGTTGATGACAATCGATAATTTAAATTATCTATAAAGTTTCTTATTGTCTCTAAACTAAAAACTGATGTTGGGGTAACGCAAGACTGTTTTCTGGCCACCGTTTTTTTTTTAATTTGTCAATGGTACCATTCATCACATCAGTATATAATGCGCTCAGTGGCGTAACGTTATTACACAATCCATTACAATAGATCTTTGCTGCTGGTGATGCGACTCTTTTAGCAAAAGCTATCAAGAAATAGACGACATTTTTCATTTTGCGAAAATTTAAAAAAAAAAATATATATATATCTGGTACTGTGCTTAATCCTCAGAAAACTTAGGCTCTTAATTTAAAATCTAAGATACAGGGTAATATGTTACTACAACTTAATGTAAAGCAATC
>JAGDQP010060463.1:0-12201 GCA_022664845.1 Lepisma saccharinum
TGTTTCGCGAGGAAAGTTCTAGAATGAACTTGAAATTATATAAACATTGTGATCGAATCCTATGACACTATTCTTGATTCTATTTTCAGTTTGAGAAGTCTTTGTATATTGTTTGCGTTTAAGTTGGACGTCTTGTTACAACAGTTGAGAAAAAGTAAGTAGATATTTATCAATTTTTAATGTCGTACAATTAATTTCGGAAATGACCGGTTGTGGGACCACTGAATTGTTTGCATTTGTGAAAGTTTTTAAATAAATTTTGATATTACTAGGGACAGATCGAACAATTTCAATAATGTGAAATGAATACTTCCTAGGAAAATATAGAAATAGTTTGATCAAAGTAGAATTTGATTGCCTACAGTTTTATTAATGTAGACTTAGGGAATCATGATTGGTGTTCTGCGCAAAGGCAGCTTTTGATTTGAAGTTTTAAATGATTTAACAGTGCCTTATATTATTTGTTTAAGATTGAAAGCGAAAGATTTGCTGTGTTCAGAAATTAAATTATATTTTCAGTTATAGTCTAATGTGTAAATTCTTAAGCTTTTAACCCTGTCTGAGAATTACGAAGAATAGTTTAATATTCAATTTGATTGGAGAAGAGGTCTGTGGGAAGCCAAGATTTTTAGCAATGAAATGGTAAATTTTAGTTGTTTTTTTTCTATATTTCTTATACACTCGTTGGAAATTCATTCTAATTATTTACTTATTTGAAGAGAGTGGACGAGAACTTTAAATGTTAATATATTGTTCAGTTCCAGATACAAACCATTAACAAAATATACTAGGCACCCCCAAAACTGAAAATACGCATAGAATTCCTGTTCATTCTAATTATTTACTTCTTTGAAGAGAGTGGACGACAGCTTTAAATTTTAATATATTGATTACTTCCAGACACAAACCATTAATAAAATATACTGGGCACCCCCCAAAATTGAAAATACGCATAGAATTCCTGTTCATTCTAATAAATTATCAGCAATGATTTTGTTACTTTGAAATAAGATATATATAGATATTAAGTATGTTTTTTCTATTTTGTAGGTAATTGCAATTGATTAACTCCTTGAAGATTATCAGTTGGCACAACCACTTGTGAAATTACGTGAGTTAATTCTTTGGATTATAAATTTACTTCAGCTATAAAATTATTGTTTGGCTAGAAATCAAACTTGTCCGAACTGATTTTTTCTATTTCATAAATAATATTTGATTTGTGAATAGGGTGGTAGATCATTGTAGACTTCACTTAAAAATACAATCAGTAAAAATTTCAATCATATTTTGCTAATGAAATATTATATATTTTTGGCCAGGCTGAAATGGGAAGTGCTATATAAAAATTATTTATGGCCTTTTGAAATGTTAGAGTTAGTGGCGGAATGAAGATTATATGATGATGATTTATCATAAATAATAGATTACACGAGAACCTTTATTTAAAATAAAGAATATAGCTTAGTGTAATATACATTTTGAGATAAGATTCATAAAAAATACACTTCTTATACACTTATGAACTACGAATTACATGACCAGCACAATGAATATTTTGCTGTAATGCATTTATACGTTGCAGTACACGCAGTTTTTTATATGTGTGCCAAGAAAATTTGGCTTCACATTTCCCATGCGGCGTTTATGGCGTCTGTTTAAAGCGCAATAACTAAATATTTTTGTGAAGCTAGGAACAGTATGGGAGACAGGAAAATATTTTTACTGAATCACTTCATTTATTACGTGTTTCATCGAACTATAGTACAAAGAAATGCTGGTTATATATTTGAAAGTATCGAACATTTTGAAACCAACCAACTTTCTGTATAGACACACCACATTTAAATTTATTTATGGCCTTTAGGCAAGTTTGACTGCTACTTCATTTCTTATGTGTTTTATCTAAGTTAAGTGTAATCAACTGTATCTATCGTATTTGAAAGTATCCAAGATTTTAAAACCAGACAACTTTCTGTATAGGCACACCAGATTCAAATTTATTTATGGCCTTTAGGCAAGTTTGACTGCTACTTCATTTCTCATGTGATTAATCTAACTTAAGCGTAATCAAGTGTAACTATCATATTTGAAAATATCTATCATTTTAAAACCAGACAACTTTCTGTATAGGCACAGCCTATTAAAATTTATTTATGTGCTTCATGCAAGTTTGACTTACGATGATATTGAAAATATTACTTGTCAGTGTTCACAAAGGTGCTTCATGCATAGTTTTTATAATCGTGGGGGGAGGGGAATCATGTTATTTCCTTAGAAATTGGTAGTAGAAACTTCATTTTACATGGACTATAGAAATAAAAAAAAGAAATTTTGTTGTCAAACGCGGGATTTGAACCCGGCACGCTGTCTATACGACTATGAGTAAGATAAAAATTTAGCTTTCTCTGATTATAAAATTAGAAATACGTATGCCATAGGCTGCATTAGACTTAGGACGGTAAATGATTAACATGAAACAGGAATAAAAATATAGAAATATAGAACAGGCATCTTAAATAATAATGATAATAATAATTTTTAAAATATCACCTAGAGATTGATTAGGTGTCCCAAGTCAATCACGTATTACTAACAAATACCCGAGTGTTAACGAATGTAATGAAAACATTTTTGTGCCGAATCAACTTCCGATATTGCTCTAAAGCAGTACAAATAATAAACTCATACCACATTTTACTTAATATTTTTGTAACAATTGTAAACTTAGATATTATACTTATAATACATGTCCGTGTAAGAGAGACTTTATTTTTTATTTGTTTACTTTTAGGACTCCTATATTTTTTGATGCAAGTGTATGTTTGACAAGCATTGAGAGAACTTATTAAACTATACTGTTAATATATTTGAACAATATGCTTTGAAACACATCTAAAATTTTTTGTAGAAAATTTGATTTTTTTTCAAAGTTCCATTTTCCTAAAACTTAAGAAGGTATGAGGGACTAAAAAATTTGTTCCACCAAAATTTAATATGTTGTTGTACACCCCTTGAAAGACATTTTAAACATAATTTGTAGACAACATGTTTGAGAATTTTAATTTTTTCTAAGTTCCATTTTAAAATTTTGGCGAAGTACAAAACTTGAAAGGCACTAAAAATTTCGTTCCACCAAAATTAAATATGTTGTTGTACATCCTTTGAAAGACATTTTAAACATATTTTGTAGAATACATTTTTTGAGAATTTACTTCGTTTATTTTATACATTTTAAGATTGAAGTTTTGTGCATCCACAAAGATTGAACTAGGTTTTATAAAAGCACTGCCTGAACGCATAAACCCTCAGTTTACCTTTGAAAGCTGAAGCTAACGAACGTAAACTTTCCTCCTGGAGTCTGAGTTATTCTACAAGTTTGAACTTGTTTGAAAGCAATTGATACTTCATTTACGATAAAGTTTATTCTTTATATTTGAAGGTCACTATATTTGATAACTGAACTGCCAATACATTTTTCCGTGCTGTGATTATTTTTGTGAAGAAGTGTAGTGCTCCCTAATTCATTTGTTTTTGCTTTGATTGTTTTTTGTGAAATAGTATAGACTTCATTTTGTGCTGTGATTCTGCTTTTGTGAACAGGAAGCTAATTTGTGTATACAGTTTACAGCAACAACAAAGTTTTGATTATCTGCAATCAAGTTACAATTACATTTGAGTAAGTACTTGTACTATCTGAGGTAAGAAGAATGGATTGCACTACCGGAGTAACATCTGCTGATCTTATCATTTTGACGGAGAAGGCAAAAGGATTCGCCGACCGTGAGTCCATGTACGATGCCTGGGTGAACTTGTGCCGCTTAGCCGTGCAGGGAATACTCCCTAGAAATTCAGGTAATCTTTTTAACTTTTTGCTTCAACTTCGACTTTTATTCAACTCTGACTTCAACAAGTTGTTTGGTGCATGTCTTCATGCAAACGAGTTAATACAATTAGGCAACGCTGGCTTTTTTGACTCCCCCTCTAACGCTAGACTCGCTTTCCAACGTCATTGACGTAAACAATGGGAGAATGCTTCACCCCCATCTTGCTTTTCTCTTTGGTTTAATTCCGATTGTGAGAGATGATATTCAAGAAGTATATGTTTCTATGAATTCAGATGATTCATTGAATATTGCCCCTCACAGCCGCGAGTACTCCCTCTCCTTTGGAGATTAATTTCCTGTTTCTACTATGACTTCAATGCCTGTTTCAACAACTTCATCCTGTACATCTACTACTACTTCTGAATCAATGTAGTTACCCCTCGCAGGCAACTACATTCGTAACTACGACAAGACCTATTTGCAGTCATATACCTTCTACTTCATTTAATCCTTCTTCACCTATTGCTTCTACATCAACGAATGTTGATTCTGAAGATACTTTCTCTTGCGACACGGACTGCACTCTTTCGCCTGGGGGTAATCAGGTATGTGATCAAGCCTACGAGTATTATGAGGGATGGGGAACGCAACTAAGTCCTAAGACGGAAGAAAAAATATTGAATACAATTAATGAAGTTGAAAAATATATATTAGTTAATCAGGACAATGTGAATTCAGAGATAGTGTAAGAGGGAACAGGGGCGGATTTATAGGTGAACGCGTGCGCGGATTCGGTAAATTTCCAGTAAAGGTAGGGAAGTCTCCATACGTGCAAAAGCTGGATCCTCTAGATTAACCCCGGCTGGATATGTTGAGAAACTTTTTCAATTTGCACTAGATAATTTATTAACTAATGCAGATCCACAATTATGGGTTGGATTTAGCATTGAAAGTAGCAATGACGTAAACGGGAAAGACGTCTTTATTGCGTGGCGTAGAGAATTCATTTAACTACTGAACATATTTTACGTTCGATTGAGAATGTTCTCAATTCGAAAGAATCTTTCCTGTTAACCGATAATGTAATCAATAAGGCTAACATATCCGACACTATTCGCGGACAAGGCGAAAGAAAAGAGCGGAATAATGATAAGTATTTACCTCTGGAGGAGTACTTACAAGCACACATTATTCCAGTGCCTAAATTGGGAGCCAATTCGTTTGATTGTTTACCAAGAGTTTTAATTATGGCAGAGAAGAGAGCGCTTTCTGAGTATAAGAAGGTAGAATATACGAAAAAGCATCCAAAGAACTGGGGAAAGGAATTTAAAGCTTTATGTAAACGAGCAAATATTATTATTTCAAGTTTGGGTGGGAGTATTGACGATATCGATCAATTTCAAGATTATTATGGTAATCAATTCCATATTGTAGTGTATGCTTTCAAACCACCTACTCGAGACCTTGAGGTGATTTATAGTGGTAATGTGCAAACTAAAAACAAATTATTTTTGTTTTATCATGACCAGCATTTCGATGTTATTGAGACTATTACTGCCTTTTAAGACAAAGAGGATATTGTAGGGATTGTTTGAAGCCATACGAACGTCGTAGTAAACATAAGTGTGAATACCTTTGCGAACATTGCGAGGAGTACCATAATTTTGAAGCTTCTGACGAAGAGAGACCTATTACTTGTAGTACTTGTTTTAGGACCTTCCCCTCGCAGTCATGCTATAATAATCATAGCACGAAAACGAGGGAAAACCTGTATGTTGCTATGTTAAACTATGTCAACAGTGTAGTGTAAAGGTTTTCCCCTCGTCTTCGTGCTATGGTTATTATATCATGATTGCGAGGGGAAGGTCCTAAAACAAAAAGAAACCCGAAAAAGAAAGAGTAATAACCCTCATATATGTGGAGATCGATTCTGCAATATCTGCAAGTTGAACGTTAATGAGGATCATTTCTGTTTCGTACAAAAGACAAAGCCGAAACCTGAAACTAATTTTTGCTATATAGTATATGATATTGCAAACATGATACTCAATGCGAACGAAAAAGGTGAACGTGAACATCGGCCGAACCTAATATGCGCCTCACACCGCTGTTTTAAATGTAAGAACCATATGAAGGAGAATTACAAATACTATCAATGCGGTAATTCACAATGTCAAAGAGACTTTGTGTTTTAGAATATTGAAAGTTTTGTAAAACACGTTCTCCAACAAGGTCTTAAGTTTAATAGAATAGTATATTTAGCGCATAACGCTGCGAAATTTGATACCGTGTTTGTTGCCCGTGCACTTATTGAAAAGGAACAAATCACTCCTCAAATAATAACCCAAGGCGCGTAAATTATCCAGATGAGTGTACGCAATATTACTTTTAAAGATACATATTTATTCATTTCCGTGAAATTATCTAAATTACCGGCTACTATGGGATTAGCTGGAAGTTTAAAGAAGGGAGATTTCCCGTTTTTGTTAAATACTGAGGATAATCAAGATTATGATGGAGAATGGCCAGAACTTAAACTTTTTAATGATGAAGGAAAATCAGAAAGTGAACGCGAAGCTTTAGAGGTTTGGCATAAGGAGTGTGTGCAAAAAGACCTTACCCTTCAGTTACAACGTGAAATGTTAGAATACTGCAGGAACGATGTTCGTATAATGTGCGAGGCGGTCATTAAGTTCTCAGACTTAATAGAACAAAAGACTGACGGGATCCAGTGTTTTCTTCAAGTAAGTACTATTGCTGCGTGTGCTATGGAATGCTTTCGCTCTTTATATTTAGAAGAGAAAAGTATTCCTGTGATTCCGCCGTTCGGGTATCGACAACGTAACCCCCAGAGTAAAGAAGCATTAAGATGGCAAAAGTATATGGAAGTAATAGGAAATGATGTTTCTATTCATACGGCTGAAAAGGGAGATGAAATTCAATTTGGACAATTCAAAGTGAACGGGTACGCTAAGAAACATCATACTGCCTATGAATTTTATGTATGTTTTGGTCACGGTCATTCATGCATTAAGCAAGGTCGCCACGTGCCTCTCAATGACACGAATGGCGAAACATTAAAAGACCGAGATAATGCTATATTGAGGAGAAAGAAATATTTAGAAACTTGTGGTCTAAAGCGTATAGAAATCTATGAATGTGATTGGGATTGGCAAGTTAAGGGAAATTCTGATATTCGGCAATTTATTAAAGATCAGTGCAAAAATATTCAAGGTGGATTAGTGCCTAAAGACTCTTTCAAGGGAGGTAGGACGGAAGTTTTCAAATCTCTCTATGAGTGTCCTGAAGACGAATTTATTCGTTATGTCGCTATGCAGTTTGTATCCGTATGTCATGAAAAAGATAGCTCTCCCTATTGGTAAGCCTACCATTTATCGAGGGAAAGCATGTCCTGATCCCAAGCAAATTCACGGAGTTGTTTTCTGCAAGGTTCTTCCTCCTCAAGATCTTACAATTCCTTTGCTTCCATATAATGTGAATGGACGCCTTGTATTCGGCCTCTGTGGTACTTGTATGGAGGAAATGAATAGTAACGATTGCAACCATAGTGTTGACCAACTCTGTTTTATAGGCACGTTTTGCACTCCTGAATTACATGAGAGTATGAAGAAAGGGTATACCATTCTTAATACTTATGAAATTTATCAATTCAAGATCAAAGAGGGTTATTTGAAGATTATGTCAATACCTTTTTGCAGATGAAACAGGAAGCTTATGGTTTTCCTTCTCAGTGTGATAGTGATAGTGAGGTGAGGAAAAACAGAGGTATATTGAGGAGTATGCTGAGCATGACGGTATACATACAACACAACCCTGATAACATCAGTAAAAACTCTGGTTTGCGCTATATCGCAAGACTTTTTAAATTTTATGTTTGGGAAGTGGAGACAGAGAACTGATCTAACACAGAGCAGGGTAGTTAATGATGCTATGTCCTTCTTGGATATTCTCCGAACACCTCACTTTAAAGTACAAAATGTACTTCTGATCGGAGAAAATGTCTTGGTAGTAACATACAGGGATTTAGAAAATGTAAAAACTCCTAATTCCTTTTCTAATGTTATTTTGTCAGCCTTTATACATGGGCTAGACTACAATTTTATGGTTTACTGGAAAAAGTTGGAATAGAAAATGCTATCTACTCAGATACAGATTTTATCTTCCACAGGCAAAAGAGATATCAACCTCCACTGCTTCCTACAGGAAATTATTTAGGAGATTTAACTAATGAAGTTAAAAAGGAGTGGGTGATCCCTATTTTCATTGGGTTAGTGCCTAAAAATTATTGTATAAAGAGAGGGAAATTAAGACTGGGAATATTAAACCCACTTTCAAAATACGGGGAATTACTTTAAATTGTCGTGGGCGTCAAATTGTTAATTTTGATCATTTTGTAAACTTAGTCAAACATAACTATGAAAAGAAAATCATTAGTAATCCTAATGGTATCTTTAGGAAGCCAGGATTCAAAATTATATCTAGGCCAGAAACAAAAACTCATCAAAATGTTGCAAGTAAACGTAAATTTCATAATGAATTTGAAACTCTTCCTTTTGGCTATAAAAGAAAAAGACTTAACAACTGCTAGTTCATTTCTCTTCTGTCGCTAGCTCATGATGCTACCCTTCCTGCATCTTCAACTATCCTGCTTTCAGGTCCCAGCAGAGCTGGGGAAAGTTATTTTGTAAATAGATTATTAATTCATCATCAAACGAGGTTCTCTAGTCATTTTAAGGAAATAATTTGGTGCTATGGTGCTGTGATACCTAAATTATATAGTCAGATAAATAATATACGCTTTCATTTTGGGATTCCTGATATGAATACTTTTGAAATTCAGGAAAATTCATTGTTAATTCTTCATGATCGTATGACTGAAACTAATGCTGACGTTTCTAAATCTTTTTACAAAATTTGCACATCATAAGAATCTAGGTGTTATTTTTATAGTTCAAAATGTATTTCCTAAAGGAAAATATACACGTGGTATATCATTAAACGCCCATTATATCATTGCGTTCAAAAGTTCTAGAGATAAGTTACAAATACAATATTTAACAAGGCAGATTATGCCACAATATAGTAAAGATGTAATTCAAGTGTTTGAAAATGCTACTGCTGAACCTCATTCATATTTACTTTTCGATTTAACTCAGTCTACACCGGACGCTTTACGTCTTCGTACAAATATATTTCCAGATGAAACTATCTTCATCTACTCACATGTAAAAGACATGAATAAACCAATTCAGGTCAGTTGGCATCAAGATGTCAAGCATAAAACATCATCTGAATGAGCTCCGTGCAATTTGTAAATGTAAAAATAAAAAACGTAAAGCATTATTTCAAAATGCACTTGGTGGTGTTATTCGAACTATTGCTCAAGTAGGTAAAATGTTTTAAATGGTAACTTTAAACTCTCTCCTCGTCAGAAGCAAAGGTTGCATCGACATAAGAAGACATTACGTACACTCTCTCTGAAACGATCAAGTTTAAAAAGAAACGTAAACTATTAATGCAAAAGGGTGGTGCTTTTCTACCGTTATTATTAGCTAAAATTTTAAGTGCTGTGGCTGGAAGTTTATTTAATCGTTAAGATGTCTTCGCAATTTCAAAAAGTGGTACTTATTCGAGAAAATGCAGGTGCGCAAATATATTCCACTATCAAGTCTATAAAGTCCCATCAAACACGTTTGGATAATGAAATGGATGCAATTTTAAAACGAAGTGATCTTTCTACGGATGAAAAATGGAAAATGTATCAGCAAGCATTACATCGTTATTTAGAATATACTCCACAATTTTAGAAACTAATTGTTTTATCCGTTTACAATTCCGAATCTTGAAATATGTTACACATGATTCAGTATATTATTAGCTCAGTAACAAAATCAATTGCTAAAAAGACACAAGTATTATTAAATCTCTTGCAGGCTTCCAATCGTATCAGTTGGGACCAAACTGGCGCAGTATCCATAGATAACAAAGTAATTCCAGGTTCAAATATTATTGATCTTATTAATGATGTGGTAAGAAGTCGAAAGACTCCTAGAAATCCACTTGGCATTCAAGATTTTAAAGAATTATTACAAAATATTAATATTCAGTTAGAATTAGTTAATTTTCAATTTGGCACAGGTTCTACTAAAATAGTAAAACAGAAGAATAAGGTAGCAAACAAGAAGAAGAATTCTAGTAAAGTAGTAGTAAAGCAAAATAATAATAAGAAGAATTGTGTTAGTCAATGAAGAAAGAAACGTTTTTCTTCATTATTTAAAAATTATAAAGAATACAAGTTTTAAAATTTCCTATGCTTATGCAGATTCAAATTCTTTAGGTAGTATCTCCAAGTGAAAAAAGAAAACTAGTCTTTCTCAGAAAAAAGTAAGGAAATGGTTAGCTTCACAAGATACATACGCTTTACATGCTCCTGCACGTAAAAATTTTCAACGTTAAAAATATTGTTAATGCGCCTAATGATCTAGTATAAATGGATTTAGCAGATATGCAAAACGTATCAAAATATAATGATGGATATAAATATCTTTTATGTAGCATAGATGCTTTTAGTCGTTATGCCATTTGTATTGTAGTTACAAATAAAACGGGTAATGTCATGGCAAAAGCAATAGAATCAATATTCAGTAATAGAAAATTACCTCCACTTCATTGTCAAACTGATTTAGGAACAGAATTTTATAATCAACATGTAAAACGTGTTTTTAAAAATATCAAGTGAATCATTATGGTGTATATTCTGAAATCAAGGCTGCTTTCGTAGAGCATTATATCCGAACTTTGAAGTAAAAAAATATAAATAGTTTTCTGATGAAAATACATATCGCTATATTGATATATTGCAAGATCTTGTAAAAAGTTATAATCATACGAAACATTCTTCCATTCAACATGCACCTGTGCAATTAAATGATTCTAATGTTAATTGAAATTTGGGAAAGAATATACGGGTAGGAAAAGAAAGTTAAACAGAAATGGATCGTACGTTTGAAGAAGGCAACAAATCCAAAAAGCTGTTGTGTGGGAAATTAACAAAAACTGTATAATATGTTTATTATTTATTGAAAGGAAACAATATTGCTACCGAATATTCAAAACGGTCTTCTGATATTTTGGAACTGCTTAGACAGTTTACAAGTATTGTAGTTTTTCCTGTAGAGTTAAAAAAAGTTGGTGGATTTGTTTCCTTCTTCAAACGTATGGAAAAACGTCTGCTCATTTTTAAGTGCTGAGACGTAAGAATGGAAAAATCGACCAGAAAATGAAGAAAAACGAAAGAGAAACCTTCAAATCAATGTTATTTACAAGAAATGTATGCACAATGAACTCGAAAGTTACAAGTAGGCCGCCTAAGTAATAAATTCATTTTTTTCTCCCGTCTATCCACTGACAGAAATCTCGCCCTACAAATGTGCAAAACTGCTTTTTATTCCGTAACAGTGATAGTAATAGTTGCTATATGTAAACATCTGTTAATAATAGCAGTTAGAAATATCAGTGTATGACAACGTATCTAAATGCGAGTTAGTTATTCCCGTCTGTGAAAAAGAAGTTTAAAACAATATTTTAGAATAACCTAATTACCTGTATCATGTTACGTGTGCAGTAGCGATTATGGACGAAGGTAGTTTAGTTCCTACCATAACTGTTGTAAAACTATTCTATGTAATTATCGGAGCTTGGATTTAATGGTGGAAAAGAACGCGTAACACGATTTAATCAGGAAAGTAGAAAGCGGTGGGTGGGGGGACGCGTAATTGTTTCATGCTGAATAAATATAATAACTTGCTACTAGCGACAGGAAGAGCTGAGCCATCCTCGCGCATGCTAATTACTCCTTAACAGTAAATAGTACTTCCAAACATCTGCATCCAGTTGGCCATTTAGCGCATTGATAGCATGTTCGAAAGCTAATGCAAATAGCCCTTGATCGAAACCTGGTGCAGATTTTTTTTTCTTAATGAAAATAACGTTTATCTTTATATATATAAAAGCATTAGGAAATTTAATAAGATTAGTGAACAAACGCATGTGGAGGTTAGATAAGTCAGGTACTGTATTTTTAGATAGATTTCGAAGGTGAAATTTCCGTAAGCAAAAGAAGACAATTTGGATCAAACCTCCCTTAATCGACTCACGAGGTTCCAAAACATTTTTCTCGGGGTTCTCCCGTTTCATTACATTTTCTTATCTATGTTCAAATTCCTGGAAGAAACCTGTCTTTCCGTTATTTCTTTCATAACTATTTTTGTAGCATTTCAAACACCAAAAGAAAACCTAACACTATTGAAATTTGAACCAAATTTTTATATGTTGTTTCTAGGCTTAATAGCTC
>JAGDQP010060464.1:0-12201 GCA_022664845.1 Lepisma saccharinum
ACTGGTTTTGCTGTGTGAGACGGCGCATTGTCGTGTAACACAATCACTTTGCAATGTCTTCGGACTCATTCCGGTCGTCTTTCGATCAATGCGTGATTTAAATTAATCATTTGTTGGCGATAGCGTCGTGCATTAACGGTTTCGCCGGGCTTCAAGAGTTCATAATACACAATACCGCTCTGATCCCACCAGACACAAAGCATGGTCTTCTTGCCGAAGCGATTTGGCCTTGGTGTTGAAGGACCGGCTTCGCCAGGTGAAAGTCACGATTTTTTCCGCTTCGGGTTTTCAAAATAAATCCATTTTTCGTCACCCGTCACAATTCGATACAAAAAGGATTTTCTTTCGTGGCGTTGAAGAGCATTTCACAAGTTACTTTTGCGATTTTCCATTTGACGTTCATTCAAATCGTGTGGGACCCATTTACCCAGTTTATTTATCTTCTCCATTGCTCGTAAACGTCTGCTGATTGTTTCTTGTGACACATTTAATGCTTTTGCCAATTGCTGTTGAGTTTGAGTTGGGTCATCCTCCAATAACACCTGCAATTGCTCGTTTTCGCACTTTCGTGGTCTACTAGAGCGCGCACTGTCTTTCACATTGAAATCACCACTTTTAAATTGTCGAAACCATGTCTCACATGTTCTAATCGATGGAACGTTTTCACCATATGTTTCTACCAGCACACGATGACTTTCAACAGGCTTTTTCTTTTGATTAAATAAGAAAAGCAATGCGTGCCGCAAATTTTCTTTTTCAGGCACAAACTTCGACATAATCACTGAACGATAAAACAAAGACGCTAGTGTTTGGCGGATTCAACTTGTGTGTGTTTGTAGTTTAATGTCAGACGAACAAAATGACGTATGTGTCAAATGAATACGCTGTGTACTTTTCGCTGGCGCCATCTCTTAGGTAAACCGGAAACTACTTATTCATACACCTGGTAAGACATACTTTTCATAAACAATTCGTACTAAAAGGTAAAAAATAATTTTGTTTATACATGATTAAAAAGAAAAACGTAGGACGCGGCAGTTCAAGACTTTATAAAATGAAGGCGACCCATGGTTTTTTAGTCATTCATTATCTGTTTTGTTATAAAACTTTAATACATTTGTCATATTAACTCCTTACATTGATAACCAATATACCCGTCTGTACATCATGCTAATCTCACAAGATAAAATAAGATCGGGCCTCTTTCACTCAACGTATTACTCCACAAGGTAAGAATATTAATCTGAAAACTCCACACCAAGAACCAAAGAGACATATCTCAGTTGGTAGCGTGTAAGTTTCGCATTCGGGCAGTCCTGGATTCGATTCCAGCGGCAGATAGTTCTGAGTGAGGTTTATCCTCAGTCGGAGCAATCAAATGCCGGGATAGTAGCTTCAACTTAGACTCTGGACGACGTCTTTCCATACTCTTTCATCTACAAAATCGTCGACCTCATCACAAAGTGTCGTATCTCAAAATTTGGCAGTTTTAAGTTAGGACCGTCAGAATATGGCATTTTGTGTATATTTTCTTGTCTCAAATCGACGTATCTCAATGATAAGCCGTTCAAAAGTTATTAGCAATACTAGGTTACAAGAATTAACAAGTATATGGAAGTATTTTTCTTTAAATTGCTCTCCTGAAAAGTTTGAAATTTTTAGTTACGACACTTTGTGACGAGGCCGACGAAATATGCAATTCAACATAAGAGGATAATTTTGGTATTTTAAGAAACACTCTATTTACGTTATAGTTTCTGTTCTCCCGCGCACATCATCCCGTAATCACTGAAAAATCTTTTAAAAGAATTAAAATTGTTGAAGGAAACCAAATAAAAACCCATCTTTTATACATCACACGTATTGAGATTTTGTTTGCATCTTTAGATTTGATTTGCGATTTGGATTTCAGAAAATCCTCCTAAGTTCATGAATTGGTTTAATACCAAAATCATTTACATTACGTGCAATATGTAAACCATATTTTCATTAAAAAGTACCGCGTATTTCTTAATGGTCCTGTACTTTGCAATTTTCTTTGGTAATGATCCATTCTTGTCACATTGCGCTATTAGAATGATTCACTTATGAGTTATGACATACATGAAAAGTCATCCTCTTTTCGCCACTAAACCAGTCTTACTTCTAACATTATATTCATTTTAAAAAAACGAAAAGAAAATTAGTCTTACCGAACATTTTCTAAAAGTGAAACTAAGGCATATAATATTCAAAACACCGTACGGACACCGACCAACACTGAAAATACAACTATCTATGTATCCCGAAAAAATGAATTGAGAAAATGAGATAGAAATGTTTTCCAGTTTACAGGTCTGGGAAGTATTGGCTTATCCATAAGTAATGTCGTATAAGTGATAACCGCTGCAATTACGCCATCTGACGAGCGAATAGTGAAGTAAAGAACACGTTCCATAGCTGAGTCATATAGCGCATTTGATTTTGCAGCAATGTGTAGAAGGAGAACGGTCTACTCCACGTTTTGGAAGTGTGCCTTGTGTTTGATCATGGCAGTGTCAGAGGATTACATACGGCATGTCATGGTGCTTGAATTTCATCAGGGACATACAGCCAGCGCAACGATATCGAACATCAATGCCGTATATTGTCAGGGTGCTGTGGATGTGCGAAAGTGCCAGGGGTAGTTCCAGAGATTTCGGTCTGTGGACACAAACCTCACGGAAACTCGAAACTCGGAAAATGGGTATCCTAAACAGAAGTAGCAGCGAGCTGACATCTGCAGTTTCCTGCTCACCCATCACAGACTTTAGCCATTGTTGGACAAAATGGTGTCAGGGGATGAAAAGTGGGTCCTCTACCATAACATTACATGCAAACGGCAGTGGGTACCTAAAGGGGGCCACAGAAACTGTGCCAAATCAGGATCTCCACCCCTGCAAAGTGATGTTGAGTGTTTGGTGGGATATCTGTTGGCTAATACATTTTGAGCTCTTGCCATGTCTACTGTCAACAGCCTGAACGCCTACGGACTGTACTGTTGAAGAAACTTCCTGCTCTGGTTAATTGCAAGGGTGTGCTCATCGACGGTGATAACTCCCTCCCGCACACGGCAAGAAGGACCTGTGCTAAGTTCGAGGAATGTGGATGGGAGAAAATTCCCTAGCCAGCGTTTTCACCAGATCTTGCACCAGCAGACCTGCAAAGGCATCTTTCCGGGAAAACACTGCAAAATGAGAATGACGTGCGACGAACAGTGATCCAGTTCTTTGCCTCCAAAATCGGTGACTTCTTACAGCGTGAGATTCAACAACTGACTGAGAGATGGCAAAGTGTTGTGGAGTCCGATGGAGATTGTTTTCCTGACTAACGGTAGTGTTTCATGTAAGTTATCGTTCACGGTGCAAAAAATATTACTTATGGAATAAGCAGACATAATAAGTGGGGGATATTTTCATAGGAACAGAAGTTCGTGTTTTTCCTGTGAACAGTGGAGTTGTGGACAGAGCATTGTTTAAAGGATGCATACATAATACTGTGTTTATCAGAAATTGTCTGGATACGCCATTGAATTCAAAAAGTATTATTTTTCTTTGTCTTGAAAAACAATTGATCCGCTTTTAAGTTTATGTTTCATGGTTAATGTCCACAGTAGCCTAAGTTAATGAGATAGTCTGTGACTTCAATTTACAGTGGATGCCGTAGTCATTTTTTGGGTTCGACTATTTAGTCAAAAGTGACCAGTAGCTAGTTTTCTCTCTTTACGGGTATGTTTAGAGCTAACCATAAAAAGACACATAAAAGGGATGACAAATTTAGAAAATGCGATAATACCAAGAATCCCGACGTTTTTTTAAAAGGAAAGAAAAGTATAGAAGTTTCTTTTTTGACAAAGAATATAATAGCTAGAATAAACTCTCTGGTATTCTCGATCGTTAATAACAAAATGTTCTAAAATTTTATACCTTTCCACAAAATTAGCTGTTTTGAGAGACGACATATTCTTTAAAAGCCATATTACGATTTTCAGGAAACTTATATATTGTTTTACATTTATCAAATTCAAGTTCTGATAGCGTTTACATAATATATTTCCTTAGGTCGGTTGCCAAAGTAGGACGGTTCGCTGCCTCTAATGTGATTTTTAAGAATGCCAAACTGTGTCAGAAGAGAATTTGTTACATTTATTCATTTTTTTTAAACATTGTGTAACTTGTGAATTTTATTAGATGCAAAAAGGTTTTATACTGTCATATTCTATATGACCCTGATTTCAACTTTATTGTCGTATCTGAAAATTGAACATAGCATTAGATGGTAATGCTGTAACATTGTATAGTGCACTACAATTTTATTAAATTAGCAATGAAGTTTTAGCAAACGTCAATACGTTTGTAACGTGTACCCTTGATATGTGGAAAATAACCATTAAAGAAAGGCCTATAGGACAAGATATCAGAAGAAAGAGCACACAGATGCCAACTAAGAACAAATAATAATAGTAATAATGATAATAATAAACGTACATTTTGCATTGACATGGAAAATATTATTGTTGTGTGTTAAGAATACATTTCTGCTGTCGGATATAAATGAAGAAATATTTCCTATACCGGTTTTCAATGCTGCTTTTCCCCAATTGATATAAAAACATTACTTTGATGTTTCATAATCAGCAGACAATTTTTATCAACACTAGTACTTGAATATTGCGCTGTTGCATTTGCTTTTCCCTTGTACAAACTTGAACAAGGAAAAATGTAAAATAAAATAGTTTTATGATTTATGAAGACTCAAGGCTACAGAAAATACTTCCTTATCACCTTCTTCTCACGTGCATTAACATGCTAAACTTTAAGGATAGCAAGCACAACGGCTTTTAGATTTTAATTTTCTCTATCTCTAAAGGACTTCTGTCACATTTCAATACATTCATTAACAATACTCTGAGTACATATTATTATCAGATCTTCATTAAGCATGCTATATTAGATTGAATAAATGAACTCGAGCTATAATGCCTAGTAATAAGTAGTGAGACCAGAAAGAAAGCCATCAGAATAAAGACGCAACAGTAGTTGAATAACGTCAGTCCAATATTTGAAGTAAAGATCTTTAAGAGAAGTATTAACATCATGTCTTCACAGTTTTATAAACCAATCGCGGTCCCGCAACGCACATACGTGTCAGGCATGTGCACACTTCAGTGCTATTTGTTTTGCCGCCTACTGTATTTGTGCAAAAAAAAATCTATGAATTGTTAATTATTTGAATATATTCGTAACTATGTCATAGGTCTTTCCACTACGCACCAGTTTTGGAACCATATGGAAGATAAAATTCACAAGCTGTCCTGTTACCTGAATGACTACCGAACGTTTTGTTAAAGAAGCAGTCGCGTTTAGTAGAAGTGCTTGTTTTCTACAAGATGTTCTGTTGGACGTACAACACAATCTGTTCTTCTAACAGATGAACGATCATTTTCTGAGGAAGTGACTTGAGTCCAAAAGTTCTATAGTCACTCAATTTAAGATTGTTGTTATGTTTGGTGTATCCTTAGCAGTTTTGGAGCAGACAGGAAGACTGTTTGTAAATAAAAAGAATATAATACATTTTTATTCATGCAAAGAAGAAAAATCAGATGTTATTTTGCAGATCTAATTCTTATTTCTCACATAGTATAAGAAAAAGAACATAATTGCTTTTCAGAAGACAAAAACAACGCATGTTTTCAGTTCAATTAAAATTATGTAACAATCAGCGCCATTCCCAATTATTTTTCAAACTTTAATTTTGATATGCAAACTATTGTAATTTAATATGTGTTTCCAGCATGCAAAGTTTAATAAAGAAAATACGTTTTGCAATCCTTTTTTTTTTTTTTTACTTTCTGCTCTCACTCATCGCGAGACAAAATAACCCCCTTTTCAATTTCGAGGAATACAAAAGGAAGACATCTGACAAAGTGGAAACCAGTCGTTTTGTGCGCCAGTAACGGAGGAACCGACCACACATGGAGGAGGCGAGAAGAATGAATACCCGTTCGGTTAAATCGAACAAAAGGTGATAGTACATTAGCACCACCGTATTCTGTTGTTGAGGAAATGCACTTCATTGTTGCCAAAGATCAACTTGCTGCGATAGCGAATATTGAAACCTTAGTGTCTCGCTTTCAGCGCCCAAATGTCTAAGCATGTTTGGGAATGTCGCCAGCCATATTACGCTTTACAACTTGATGTCTCTTTGCAAAATCCAAAAGAGGCACTTACCAGCAATGTCAGGTGCTAATGGATTTCAACGGTAGACACTGAAAGAAGATAAAGGGAACACCCCACGACAGACGCGAATTGAGTGGAGGACAAAACATATTCGATTTTTTAAAATTTTGGAAAGAGAAGGAGGGAGCAAGATTGAGGACAGCTAGGGAGAACGAGGGACCCAGAAAGAAAAGAATTCAGAACCTTTGGAATTGAATAACAGCGAACATCTCGTAACATCTCTCAAAGATACCTGTGCGGTACAAAGTAACTTTGATTTTTTTGCTTTGCGAATATCTCGTTCTCCATAATGTGTGAGTAAATCTTCGTGTGTGATACCTCTACTATCGTGAAAGCTCTGCGTGTGTGTGTGTTCCGAAATCTTAGCTTCTAATAGGCATAATGATTCAAGTGCTGAAACTTTTGAAACACAGTACTGTACTTTTAAAAGTGGTGGTGTCAATTTTGGAACCAAGGACGTCGGTGTCAATGCGTTTGTGCTTACCGTCGATGTGGTGATTCGTGGCGACCCCGGTCGCGGCATCAAGGAGTATGGACGAATGAAGGTAGATACCTGCGAACAGGTGCATATCCGAAAATCTTCGAGCGGCAAAAAGGTAGGACAAAATTTCATTATTTGTGTTACCCTCGTCGACGCAAGAGACTAAGAGCATAGCACTGCGGTTTGGATGGATGAAATCAATTGCCATCTATCAAGAGGGAAACACTCTCTGCTTTTGATGTACGGCTTATTTCACGTTCCGCCGTTTTGCGTAATGACTGACAGTGTTTCCGACTATCAAATCAAACCTTTTTTTTGTCGGTAGCATCATGCCTACTAAAATCTGCGACAGTTTATTGTTTAGACTCATGCCAGAACATTGGACTAGCCAGCTTAAGAACATATCTTGCAATTTTCTTTACTGTTTGAACTAGGCTTCATCACAGGGGGGCACTAATAAAACACGAACTGTCTCAAGCAACTTGAGTGGATTAGGAACGTCAGTATTTTGACTAGTTTACTTTCATACTGATGGTATCCTAAAATTTAGCAGAGACCCATAAATAAATTAAAAATTAACTTGCCAACATATAACAGATACTTACCTTGTTTCCTCACAACCTTTCTTTTTTTTATTAAAAAAAATCAATATGTGTAAGTGTTAATACAACAACCAGGAGAGATTCCGAGGTCATAAAATCATGAGAAAAATATGATCCAACAATTCATTTTATTCAACTATTTTTTGGTCATTTTGATGTATGTACGCAAGGGTATTTTTAACTAAGTGTATTTGAAGCCCACAACAAACGCATCTCGTAACCAGTGCAAGTGAATTCTCCTAATGCAACTATTATATTTTCTGATTGTAACATAATGTATAGTAAAAATGCTCAAGTAACATTTGGTATACTAGATGTTAGCGAGTTTTGTGTGAATTGTCTATGGTTCAGAGACGCCGTGCAAGATCGTCAGGCGTTCTTTCTTTCTTTTTTGCGGTTCATTGCTGTGTGTGTGTGAGGAAGCGAACCCTGGGTTTTCTACTAGCTTCCTCATGAGACAGGGTGGTGACAGTCGTAAGAGTTTCTCCTGGTATAAACAAAGATAGAGGTTTCCGCGTCCGATCTGCGTTCATCACTTCCAGCGATGACGTCCCTGTACGACAAGACCTTGGGAAAATACATTTTTTTTAATCCTCTCTTCCTATCAAGCCCAATTCAATCAGTTTCCTTAATGTCCTGGAATCCGTCCTGAGGAAGCTGCTTGAAAAATCATCCCGGTCAGAAACTTTAGTTTAAAAAAGGGTCTTGTCTGCAGCGGTCGCAAGAGCGTTGCTCTAGCTGCTGTTACAATTACTGTTCAGGTAAAGAAAAAGAAAAGTGACAGATAATATACGAGTATGTCATTAAGTTTTATACGATCCTCTGGCTATTACATTATTTCTAAGATGTATAGGAATGGTTGCTCTATTAGACTCTTGCAATACATTTATTAATTAAGTGAGTACAATGAACTGTGAATCTTTACAATCTAAAAAACAGTACCCTCTGTCATTTCTCGCGATACGTAACAAGGAGTATAGCAATATTCAACCCTTCTAATACCATCAATATTAGTCCAGTCCAGTTTTTGCGTATTTTGAGCCAAGCTAGGACAAAATTATTAACCAAACGAAAGCAGCTGAATTGTGTTTGACACGTTTCGCTGATCATATGCTTTACATTCCCACATCCTCCTACTCTGGCATCCCGCTATGTTTAAAAAGAGATGCCAGATTGGATTCCTTTAAAATGTTATAATTGTTAGGTTTTTTGGTCGTAAAATCGTTGTTCTTTTTTGATTTGTCGTACGGTATTCTAACATTATAGATTATAATACATTCAGAAATTCATGCCGCCATTTTTATAAACATCCATATTGTTTTATTTTTTTTTAAATTTTTTCCTCATTACAAGTTTATTATTGGTCACAAAAATGTAGTTCTTCGGATTTTTCGTTTCCCTCCGTTCTACCATTTTAGGTGTAAAATATTGCTTCAAGAACTCATTTCATCATTGTATGAACAGTCTTGTTACGATTTATACGATGTTACGATTTTTTTCATCGGGAGATACATTGTGTCCCTATATATTGCTTTATAGTGTTCTGGTGACTGAAGCCTTTATTTAGATTGTGTCTAAATTACGTTAACTTATTTCCACATAGCAGGAAATTTGAATTATACCAAGACAGTACATATTTATATGCAACGTTTCCTGCCCTTATGAGACAAAATGACTTCTGCGGAATAAAAAAAAACATAGCGAAGTCGTATTTAACTACTGGTTTGCTAGGACTTCGCATCAACAACGTGGACCTCCGAGCATTAAGGAAATTACAGATGCATGTGACGCCGAAGACATGACAGATTGGTTGTGTCTGCATAATCCTCTCCAGAAAGACTTGCCGGATTTAATATCGCATGGGAACTCCAAACAGCGTTGTACGGGCCTGTAGGCTCTATGAGTTTAAACAGGGAAGTAATGCTAGTTAATATGCCACACATTCTTTATGGATGTGGTAAATGAACCGAAAGTAACACGAGAAAATGCTTGTGTTTTTTTTTTTTTTGTTGTTGTTGTTTCCTGATTGTGAGAGGAAGGATACGTTTCTGGACAGAGTGCATGAACAGTGTTTTTTTTTTAACTATACTTTACGGTACTATTCTCAATGGTTGGAACCATATGAAGCCCTTAGCAAACACTCATCGCATCAACAGAAGATTATGCTCTGTGTTTAGTGGACTGCTCGGACTATCATCCAGCACGAATTGCTGCCGATCGGCAAAGATAATTAATACAACTTCGTACTCGCAGCAATTGCAAAGTATACATAAAAAACTTAAAGCTAGGGAGACAACACTTGTGACCGCAGAGGTGACATTCTTTTTCAGAACTACTGGAAGCCATATGTTGTTAAGATCAACCCTGACACCATTATGCGACTTGATTGGGAAATGCTAATGCATTCCTCATATTCCCCTGAGGTTGCATCTTTGGATTACCATTGTTCTATTCGTTAGATAACCATCTGAGAGGATGAAGTCTCCCAATGGTCGTTGAGGTGATACACACACTGGATTCTACATTTGGATTCTTAGGTTTACACTCTACTAAGTTCTTCAACCGTAGGATCCATAGCTTTCCTGAACGTTGGAGACAGGTCATTGCTCCTGATGGGGATTATTTCTCATTTTCCAAATACGTTGTACTTCATATTATCGTGTTTCTGTTTGTAAAGTAAAAATCCGACAGAACTGGTTGCCTCATACGTTAGAAATATAACGCAATATAGAACGTACGGCATACTGACCTTCGATATGATATTACAAGAAAGGTAGTATGCATCATACAGCCTTGGTGACGTATGTTACAATAGAGTTGTATTAACACTGCATACTAGCGTTCAATATGATGTTATACGAAAAGTAGTATTCACCAGATAGTCTTGGTGACGTATGTTACATCAGTACGAAGCACGGCGTTTCATATGGTTGTATGTGTTATCTTGAAATATCATTATTTAAACATGAAACATACTTATTTTCGTATATTGTATATTGATTTTAGTTTCAGTCTTTAAGCAAAGCATGATCACACATAATTATATTGGGATTCAACGCACGTAACTGACATAATAATTTTATTGTATCAATTTTAAATAAGGAAGCAGATAAAAAATAGTCACGTTGACAAATGCAAATATAAAGAGACATATCTATATCCACAAGAAGCACTTGAGATTCTGTGTTTGCTAATAATCAATTTGGGTAGGGAAAAATAAAACAAAAAAAAATAATAATTTGTTCACAGTTTATTGAAAAGTACAAACACAATGGTTAACGACGATGATTGCCGTAAAAAAGTACTATGAATTGCGAATGATTATTTTAAAAAGTACATAAAAATATCATTAGACATTCTTTACAAACATAATTGGAACAAAACCTATGGGCGATATTGAAATGACGAAATTGTTGTCTTTTGAGAGTCTGCGCAATATTAAGGGGTGTTCACGTTGTACATTTGAGTTATATTTCAAACAGTTTGCCCTCAGTTCCACGTGGCAAAAATCTCGTATGTACGTAAAATAATAGTATCGCTTCCCATCTTTTTTTTTTTCGAGAAGAAGTGTTCGCCAAAGGAAATAATCTTTCAGATTTGAAAAGTCTTAACCAATAGACGCTTATACATGTTGTTAATTCAATTTAATTTAATTTAGTAAACGTATTGAGCATTGAAAGTGTAATAACATCTTTCTTTCCTATATTCCGTTTCATTTCTATAAATTGGTTACATCAAATACTGTTCAAGACTTTGAGAAGGTCCTAGATACAGCTCGTAATACTTCAGAGAAATGTCAGTATTTGCAGTTATCGTCAGTAATCCTGGAAAAGCACTAAGTACGTTCTTTAACGTTATTGAAAGGTTTCAGTGTGATTTGCGTACACACTCTTAGAGACAAAGCGGTATCTTATGGTGACCCCACATCCAATGATGGTAAAATGTTTGCTGCTTCTATTTTGATCATTTATTTTAGAAGAAATAGGAAATATTCTCAATTAATTGTATTTTGATTTCTAATTGACAAATCGAGAAGTGATTAAAACATGGCGTAACTCATGGTACTGTATAATTTATGGCAGTTGCTTTGTTCTGACAGTTTATATTGTTTTGTTTTGACGTTTACTTATGCCTTACACCTTAATCAAGTAAATAAAACGCTGGACGTCTAAATTTCTGAAAACTTCCTTTCTCCCGCTTTTATTTCAAATATTTCTGAAAACTAAATTATATGGATTTTACTAGTCAAGTTACTGGAAATTTCCATGCAGCTAAGTTGCCTGATTTTTGTCAAGAGTATTTCTAAAAAAAAAAAATCAGTGTCGATATTCAATCTCAATAACCCCACTTAGACTCCATAAACTCCTTCATTATAAGTACTCTCTAAGACTAGGTTTCTCTTTTTCTACTTCAAATATTACCTGATAACTATCTACATAAAATGAGCTAATGTTTGATGGCTTCTTGTATACTGAATTATGCGTAAGAGAGATTAACAAGAAAGTGTATTAAGTGAAACGTGTGAGAAGAGTGCTCGGAATGAATCTATTCATGATCACTTTTTGTATTATTTTGGTGGTGTCCATACGGCACATACGTACACTTATATTACACTTATTTCACATATTCTTACACATTTTTTGTAAATATTATTCTGATGTTTCGCTTTAAGATGATTTCCAAAATATCAAAAGGTACATTAGGTTCATCTAATATCAATTACAAATGGTTTAGAGAACAAAAGATGAGTTAATTATAAAAGAAAGAAGTTAACTAAGATGGAATGGAGCCCTGGACTTCCAGTTGGCAAATTGTTACCTATATTCTATCAGTTTCCCGAGTTACGAATATTTTGGGTCAA
>JAGDQP010060466.1:0-12201 GCA_022664845.1 Lepisma saccharinum
TTCCCTGCGCCTCCGGCCCCGTTCCAGGTCCCGCCTCGGCTTCTTCCTCCACCAGGGTTATCCTCTGCTCTTCTTTTTTCCTGTAAAATCTTGGGATCCAGAATCTCCATGTTTTTCTCTTTTTCCTGGGGTTGGGTTTTTCCTCTGTTCCTTCTATTTCATCGGTGTTCATTTCCTTGTCCTCTTCTTCACTCTCTACTGTTGACAGATCCATAGTTTCCTTTTCTTTTAAATCCTTATGTTCATTCTCATCATCTTTCTTTGGGTTGATGTTATCCATTACTTCTGATATGGTTCTAAAGAGGGCCTTATCACTGATTATCATTTCCAATCCAATATTCTTTATTTTATTTTCCCAATCTTTTATTTTTCTTAGAACCATATATGGATCTGCTCTCCAAAGGCCCATCCCAATTGCCGGTATTGTAATTTTCTTTCTGATATTTCCCTGCAGAGCCGCCAGCAGTTCCAAAGTCAGACTCAAGTCCTCCAAGAAATCCTCCCTGGATGACTTGACATGCACAAATCCACAGCCATATCTCTTCTTGGATAGATACATTTCAAGGTTTTGGTTATCACGAACGTCTATGATTTCATGATCCATCTCCTCCAATTCAAATCTGTCATGCGACAAGGCTATCATTTGTGCAAAACCCCTAGGGAAGGTCTGCAGTTCAGGATTTATGTAGTGTATGACGATTTGGTTACTTTCTTCAAAGTTAATATGACCTGACTTTATTGAGAGGTAATTTTCTGTTGATTTTGTGTAGCCATTTGATAGCCAATTATTTATGAATTCTATTTTTTTACTTTTGTTATACTCTAATAATCTTTCCAGACTTCTTTTTTGTCTGCACGGGGGGAGTTTCTTTTTAGGTTTAGTGTCCGGGACTTCGGCTCGATCATAGTTATGGTCCATAATCGAACTTATCTATGGTTCTTTGGAGGCTTAATTTATATTGAGGGCAGTCTTCTTGTTCTCCCCCGCACTTTTTACCCCTTTGATAGCATGGTAGACATACTTTCTTTTCTTTGTCCCTACATTCACTTTTCTTGTGTCCTTTTTCTCCGCATGTTCCACATCTGGGATCATTTTTGCAATAGTTTGCTATATGACCATAGTCAAAACATTTCAGGCAAGTTGTGACAACGAGATAGTCTTTAACGTTAGTGACTTCGTATCCAATATATACTTTGGGATTCTGCAATATATACTTTGGGATTTTTTTCCTGTGTAGATGGTATACGCATCTTGGCAGAAGGTATACGCTAATGTGTAAGGCAGTGTTCGATTTGTCATAAATTACGAAGGGAGGATACTATAAAACTAGTGAGAGCTGGCAAGTTTCAACATACTTGGCTAGAAATAGAAAGATTTTTTTTTTCCTGGTTGGAATGATATTCAGAATCAGCAATCGGGGATAAAATCCATACGCATCAGGGAAAATCCCCGGCATCCCCCCTGGCAAATCGAACACTGGTGTAAAGTTTATCAGAGGCCGAGTTTTCAATTTCAATTCAGATTTTCATGTGACGTATCGTGTTACGAAATGTGAACTACTTTTTAAAATTATATTTGTTTATTGAACTGTCTTAATGTTTCAGGTCATCTTAGAAATGATTTTCATATATCAGGTGCATCTCTTAAGTGAGAATTGTTTGTTTTACCATTTGAAACGTAAATATATAATTACCTTTGTACCTAGATAATATCGGAAACAGTTCCTTTTAAATGTGAAGAATTTCGAACGCTAATTCAATAAACTTTTTTTAAAAAATTAATTAAAGTTCAAAATAACAACACAACAATTTCTAAAATATCCAATAACTTTCAGAACAATTACAAGAAAAAAAAAAAGATTTCAATACCATCATCCCGTCAAACCTCAAAATTATGCTAAACATAAAAATACTTTTTAAAAGTTGGTTTCAAATAATGAATTTCAGATGTTATAATTATTTTAATGTTTTTAAGAAAGATACTAAACTTTAATTTGAAAATGATTTTGTGTAATTTTAAAGTTTTTTTTTTTTTTTTCCTCCTTGGGTAAAGTTACTTAGAGGTGCTGAAAAAAATATGTTTTCTTAAAAAGTCACCTTTAGTTTTTCATTGCATATATATTGCATATATTGGATCAACAAAGAAATTAGTTCGGCGTAACATTATATTGACGAGAAAAAAAAAAGAGTAGGGTAAAGAACGGTGACTATATAATATAGAATAGTTCTATGTAAGCGTCCTTTAAAACGTAAATCTTCAGCGAACTGGGATAAATCACAAAATGAAGGTAACCGGAGTGGTATAGATGAGAGAGGTGCAGGTAGAACCGTGCGGTATGCTACGGGCATCATGGCGAGACGTGAACTTTTTATGAAAAGAGTGAAAAAAAAGTGCTTTTCCTCTTGCTTTTCACGAGCGCAAGCGAACAGTTCGAAGAACGCAGAGAAAACGAAAGAGAGAGAGAGAGAGAGAGAGAGAAATTGAAATCCTCCGGAGCAGAACACGGCTGGCAAACGGCGATACGGCGCTTTCTGCATCCCCAAGGGAGACCAAGGCACCGCCAGAATAATTAAGAAGGAATTGACGTTATTAATTTAGATAAAAGAAAAAAAGAGAGAGGGAGGAGGTAAACTTTGACATCACTTCACCCCATTTTCTCTTCTTCTTTCTTTTATTAATTTCTTCCACTAGAAAAGCGTAAGGATTTCTCTCTTAAGAGAAGGTGAGGAAGAATGGTCCTCATGATGAGGATGAAGATGGCTACTTTTCTCCTCATCCTCCTCTTCCGTTCAGCATTAAAGCGTTCGAGACGGGTGATGGAGGGTGGTGGAAAAGGAACTCTTCCGAGAAGATCAAAACCAAGGTTCTCGGGCTCTTTGGAACAGCTTTGGATGGAGATTTCCAATTTTCAACTCTAAAGTTATTACATTCTTAAGAATGCAGTGTTGCCAGGTGATAAATATGAATTTGTGTACTATAGGTATTCAACGAACTGCAGCAGCAGTTCATACCGGCAGGTCAATATAAAGTTGATTGTTCTCGGGGTGCAAAAAGGATACCTATTGCTTCTTGAGAGTGAACAGCGCTCGTAGGGAGTAATAGGCAACGATTAATATTTCAGAAACACGCGTCCGTGCTCATCGTCTCCGTGTAATTTTAAACGTATTGTTCTTTTAATTCTGCGAAGTGAAACTCGAGTACCGAACTGTTAGCCGCGGTGGCTCACTGGTAGAGCCCTCACCTCTGGTGTGTGGAGTCCTCGATTGGATACCTGCTCCTGCCTCGTGGGGTTTGTAGAGGACAAACACCGTGTGCGTGGGTTTTCTCCGTGTTCTCTCGTTTTCCATCACTTTAGTCATTGCAACACCAATTCACCCATCATCATCCACTCGATATGAGTTGCGTAAAGACCTTAAACAAAAATTAAAAATTCAATTCGAGTACCGAACTTACATCTACTGTACCACACAGATTAATGACGAAATGAAAGCTATCTACGGAAATGTATGTTCTCCTACAGCAGTATGCCCTAATGTCCTAAGAACGGAAACTACAGTTCAAACAGGATTTGGAATGACATGTGTCCTCTTCTGAGACTTCTTTATTATAGGTTGACGATCGAAACCTCTTCTCTGCTGGAGTGGTTGAATATTTTTTCCTTTTATTTAAAACAGGAAAATAGACAAAACAGTTTTATAGATCCAGAAAATCAGGCGCGATGCGAAAATTTGGAAGTGATGCAAACCCTGTCCAAACCTTTCTTTCTGCTTTTTGGAGCTAAGCTTTTCTTTGGTTTTTGATACGTCACCCTTCCTTTTCTTCCTCCAGGAACCTTAATGGGAATAGGAGCACACTAACCACAAAAGTCGCTCCACCTACCCTCGTCTTCCGAGTGCTTGCCTTTTACACTCCTTCCTGTTCAGTTAGCTAATCAAAATTATTGGGAAACGCTAATCTCTTAAATTGGGGTGGTTCCCAAGAAGAAAACTCAATGTGGAGGAAAATGGAGGGAGTAAAAGAGACATGGATTGAAGTGGTGTTCTGTTCATTTTGCAAAAGTTTCTCTTCTTCCGCCTCTCTTACTCCCAAACCACCCCGCTTCATAGAAAGGAGTAGCAGCATCACCATCGCCTCAACCAAAACTTCGCATTGTCTCGGCCTGATAACGAATGAAAGACCTACTTGCTTTGACTGCAACAAAAAGTTTTTAACTACCTGGATTTAAAGGCCTTAGGCAAGAAGCAGCTTCAGCCAAAAAGGATAAGATCTTAATTAATTAACTCTTGGCACTCTCTGACGTGTATCGAAGGAGACGATAAATTCAAGCACAGTCTACTGCATACACATATTTCTTCACCTTCATCTTCTTCTATCTTCACTAATTGCATATTGCTACCAGTACACTTAACTCTTACCATATAAAATGCAGAAAATAGAAAAATACATGATAGAAAAGGCAGTCAACTGTCGCAGAGAAAAACTTGTGAAGTATTAAAATAGTAGTATGGCTCTCTGCAAACGCGAAAAAAAAAGTTAATTTATGATGAATGTAACAACAAAACATGCATTAAATTCTGTCGCAGTATGGTTTTATGATCTTATAACTTTGTCTTTTGAAAGTTATAAACAGGGTACGAGAGATAATTTTGTGTGCAGTAAAATTGACAGTATACGCTATGTAGTCAGGGTCGTACTTATGTATGGTTCTTGCTAGGAGTCTTCAAACAATGATGTTTAAATTTGAAGAATTGAAATTATATACAAAAAATATTCCTGGTGAAATTCCACTCCATCCCATCCCACCTTCAATAAATATTCGTAAATCCAAGTATGATCGTTGTACGGCGATTTGTCAGTATTTATTGCGAGGTACACTAGAAAAATTTCATCACTTAAATCTTCAGTCTAAAACATCATGCTTTGGTAGCTCCTGTTCTCTCCTTCAACAGTTCACAATGCATTTGGCACAGGCTTTTCCATCTCAAAACTTCATAAATACCATAAGAAGGGTAATTATACAACCATGAGTATTATTGTTATAAAGCCCAGGCCTTCCGAGCCAGGACTTGAAGCCCAGGCCTTCCGAGCCATCACAGTATGTGTTTCCTATTTGGGTTCTTACTCTTGCAGCATGTCACAACTTTAGCAGGTATACATGCCCGTTTGTGTCTTCTTCAGTCTATACTGAAACTCTTCACTTGTATTGTGGTTCTTTTGTCTGCAGACCGTATTTTTTGTTAATTATTTTAAAAAAATGAATGGCACAGGGTTCAAAGCTCAATTGTGTGACTTCACAGTTTTGCTTTTTCTGATTTGCTGGTAGCTGATATTTCCCATCTTACATCCTTACGGCATCACAATTTGTTATATATTAATATTACGATGCCAGTAGTTTAATGTTTATTTGAATTTGATTTTTAAAAGCTTTAGGTAATTTTGCCTCAGCCCAAATGGATGCTGATGGAAGAATTTGTGGACGTGGACTGAAGAAAGTGGGAGAGTTTCAACGTAAATTATTATACTTACGTCAAAGTATTGCACCACGTAGATTTATTTATTGTAATTTCAAGTGAATATTGTTGTGGACTTGTGGGGTTACTTTGTACAGCAAATGTGGTGCAAAGAAACCCGCTTAGCATTTGTTATTTCGCTAAAATCCCTGCTGACTTTTTTGTATGTTTCTTGTCAAATGAATTATATATAATTTTAAACAGCACCAAATGAAGACTGAATCCATATATAACACGCATGAGAATGCTTACTTAGCTTTTTGTTCACTTAACGATATTAGAGCGGTGTTTTACTCTTCACATCAAACCAGTGTTCGATTTGTGCAGTATCCAGAGAGGGGGCAGAAGGATTAAGATATGTATAATATTCTATTTTGGGATCATCCATATCCCAGGCAAGAGGTATATACAGATGCTTATCAGAATAATGGAAACACCTGTAGTTGGCAACACGTCAGATGTATGGGTTGGCAGTGGTGTCGTGGCGACCGCAGCGCCGGACTGCTGGTGGTGGTGTGTTAGGTCGGTCTCCATACTACGTCAGGCGTCGTGGAACAGGAGTGTGCAGTGGCTGCAGCAGACGGAGGTAGTGTAAAATGGGAGACCTCTCAGAGTTTCAAAGAGGGCAAATTGTTGGTGCGCGGTTATGTGGAGTGAGTGTGACGGCAGTGGCTAGTGTGTTAGGTGTGTCGCCAGGGACAGTGTCGAAGGTGATGACGGCCTACACAACACACGGGAAAACCACATCGGGGAAGCGGAACAGTGGGTTGAAGAAAAGCATCAGTGACAGGGCACGCCGGGTATTAAAGCGCATTGTCACGCGGAACCGTCGTGCCACTGCGGCGCAAGTGACGGAGGAACTCAATCAGCACCTCCCCCAACCTGTTTCGACAATCACAGTCCGCCGCGAATTACATGACATGAACTTACGGGGTCGTGTTGCACGGGCCAAACCTCTCATCAGGGACCAGAACGCTTTAGCACGCCGCAAATGGTGCCGCGACCATGCAACTTGGACCGTTGACGACTGGAAACGTGTGGTATGGTCGGATGAGTCACCATTCACCCTATTCCAAACCACGGGCCGTGTTTATGTGTGGAGAACGCCCAAAGAAGCGTATGATCTGCAGTGTCTCCGCCCAACTGTGAAACATGGCGGCGGCACGGTGATGCTGTGGGCCGCAATATCATGGTTTTCATTGGGTCCTGTGGTCACACTTCGCGGACGCATCACTGCCAACGATTATGTCGCAATTTTAGGAGACCACTTGCATCCTATGGTCCGGATGTTGTTCCCGGACAATGACGCCATATTCCAGGATGATAATGCACCCATTCACACAGCTGGAGTTGTTGCAGCGTGGTTTGAGGAACATCGGGATGAAGTTCAACACCTCCCCTGGCCCGCCCAATCCCCAGATCTCAACATAATTGAACATCTGTGGTCCATCTTGGAAACACGACTCCGGCGACGATTTCCACCTCCATCCTCTCTCACAGAACTGGCCGATGCCCTGCACGAGGAATGGTGTAATATTCCACTTGCTACCATTCACGACCTCTATGCCTCCATCCCACGTCGCATCAAGGCTGTTCTGAAGGCGAAAGGTGGCCCGACACCATATTAATCTGGTAAGTTGCACTTTCGTTCAGGTGTTTCCATTATTCTGATAAGCATCTGTATCTGTAAAAGAGCCAGGGCAGATTTCTGCAGAGAGAGGGAAATACCAACCATCACCCGCTATAAATCGAACACTGCTTCAAACCAAGTGTTTCACTAATAGCTCTCAGTCCGAACTGCTAGTATCAAGCGTTTTCCCGAATTTTCCACAGCTGGCAACATTCACCGGCATTTCCAATCACGCAAACGCGAAATCTTGCTCATTTGAAAATGTTGAAGAGGACAAAAGTGCGTTGGTGCAAAGTACCTCCATTTTAGATTACTCTTAATCAATGGCGGTTGATGACAAGATCTTGCACAACAACCATTTCTTCTTGTTCAAGAAACAGCAAACGAATAATAACAAGTATTCTCAGATATGAAGTGACACGTTTGTCCTCTGCGTTCAAAAAACAATATGTTTTCAAACAGAGGAAAAATTACTTCATAATATGAGTTAGCTTCTAGTTATTGCAGCCTTCCAGCAACACTGCTTTATTTTAGTACCTGCTATCAGAGAAAGTGTTCCATCTGCTTCCTTTAATCTAAATATTTAAAGACAGTGGCTGTTCAGACTTTTGTAAAATAGGAATATATACTTTAAAGTGGTAAGCTTCGAATCAATTTTATCCCTCAGATATCGATCGTATGAAAGTACACAGAACGGTTATCCTGCCAGTAATACTTTACGGTTGCGAAAGTTGGAGAACGACCCTAGAAGATAAACATAAATTACAAGTGTTTGAAAATAAGGTTTTGAGACGGATATACAGGCCGAAACGGGCCGAGATGACTGGAGAATGGAGGAGACTGAATAATGAAGAACTTCGCGGACTTTACGACTCACCCGATGTTGGAAAAATAATGAAATCGCGACGACTAAAGTGGGCAGACCATGTAGCTCGGATAGGAGAAAAACGAAGGCTATATTCCCTCTTTGTTAGAAAGCCAGGTGGAAAGAGACCGTTGGGAAGACCGAGGCGACGTTGGATGGACAATATTAGAAGGGACCTTCGAGAAGTACGTATTCGTGATGAAAACTGGCTTGATGTTGCCCATGATAGAATCCTATGGCGATCGTCTGTTACTGCGGTAATGAACTTGCGAGCTCCATAAGCCATAGAGTAAGTAAGTAAGAATATCGATCGTTTACTTCGAAACGGAACTGGGGAGGAAGGTAAATTCGAGCCCTGCTGCCAGCAATACTGACTGAAGTTTTCCAGACAAAGGTCTCAATTGCAATAGGCGAAAGCTGGACGAATACCTAGACAAAAGTCTGGCTGTTTTAATCCCTTTCCCCATCGCAGAAAGAATACTTGCAGAGACAAGTCGTTCTTCAGACTTATGACGAGCTTAGGCCATGACTGTCTCTCTGACCTTTTAATAAACTTTAATTTGTGGGTGTTATTTGAGTAACTTTTTTTCTTGGGCACGTCTCGATTATTCGAGCACGGTAATTTAAATTTAAAAAATATTCATACCCTTATTGCCCAAGGCAGAAGTCGGACCCGCATGTTCGTTGACAGCGGTCCAGCGCCTTAGCCACACGATTATCGAGTCCCGCAGAAGGAACCTGAGTAAAATTTTCTAAGAACATGAGTTAGTAATACATATAAGCTGTATTAAGATTAATTAATTTAATATTTTAATATTGTGACAGATTCTTTTAAACTATATCATTAATGTTTCAACTGCAATATTGTTATTCTTTTAATTTTTTCTTAAGATTACAATAATGTACTCAGGTCTCTGCAGACCAGTAGTAGGGATGTAATGTAATGGAGGGTATATGGCGTATACCCCCACCTCTAATTTTTGGACAGCATCGTATAGCCACCTAAAATTTATGAAATACGCGGGTATACGCTACATGATCCATAGTATACTGACCTCTTTCGAACAAACAACAATTGCTTTTCATGTACTATATTAATTTTCAAAGAATTTGTTGCTAAACAGTCTGTATCAAACTGTTGTCGCGAATGATGTCGTTATTCTTTACAAATGTTTGCATTTTGCTGGGGATGGAAATCCAAGAATCCATTCTATAAAGGGAAGCTGCACTGTGCATGCAGCCGCAGCTGTTTTCTTCCAGGATATCACATGCACTGTCCCTACCTTCTGAAAGCTGACCTCTGGCAATAAAATAAAGCCATGCTATTGCCAAATGTTTTTCGTAAATTATTTTGTTTTCTAAAGGCCAATGGTAGATAAGGAGTTAAGTGTTAGATGTTCAAAAAGAAGAAATCAAAAAGGTTGAGGAGTAGAGCCTATATACATATGGCGACATTAGGTTCTTTTTCTACTGTTTAAAATTGCAATGACTACAGTTTTCACGCCTTCTTCTGTGATACAAAATCAAAACCTGCCAACTGGATGGGATACATTTTAAGCAAGGCAATACCGAATGGAGCCAGTTCCTATCCAACTAAGGAGGGGAGTGGAGTGGTCATAATCAGTGCTGTAGTCCTAGAATTTTTACAGGGTATAAGCTGTGAATCTTTTGGTTTGTAAATTCATCTTACTATTAAATATAGGGATGAAATATTTATTTAATTTTTACAAAAACAAAAGAATCAAAATACTTTGATTATTCCAGTAAGGCAATAACAATGAAATTATATGCATACTTTGTTGCATTGAGGGAATGAGAAACAAGAAGATTGTTGAGACTTTCGCATAACTACGAAGCATGAGTTAACAATCAGATTCTATATAAGACTCACTTGCTGAGTCTGTTATAAGACTTACTATATATATCGAAAAGTCAAACTTCTACCTTGCTTTTAAAAACACAAGTCAAATATCATAACATTCAAGACCTGCACTAGGAGACCACCCGAGCTAGCAAAGGTTTTGCTGAAATTGACTGTACATTATATGCGTATTTCTACAAAAGTATTATTGTAGTCAACAGATTGTGATAATATGCTAACGCACGTTAGGTAGTTATACCCTCTTTCCCTTCTTAACATTTGTTCAAGGGGAACCAAAAGTACCGGTACCTGACTGTAATAATCTCACTGGGCGAATATGGAAATTAAATAAATAAACGAAAAGAAAGTAGATGACATACGCATCTTTGCAGAAGGTATACGGCCACTGGCGTAACTAACGGGCCCGCAGTGCGGGGGGCCCACCAGGGAAAGGGGCCCCGTGTCCAACCCCGTAGCCTCATTTGTTGAAATGCACTGAGACAATAAAAAATATTTCAAAAAGACATGTCAGTTATTAACTCGAAAATGTAATCTCATTCATGATTCATTTTTTTTTTTTTTTAATAATGTGATGTGCAATTTATACCATACGAGTTTATCAAGTCTCACACAGACATTTAAAAGCTGTGGATACACACATTACATGCCTTTGTTTTATTTTTCCCGTAAAATCCGACTGGTGAAATAATGAAGGAAAAAGGAAACGCACCGCTACTCTCTTTCAAATGATTATTGTTTCACTTACGCGTTTTTTTTTTTCACTTGTTTACAAAACTCGGAGTCTTCATTGTTGATGCAGTCATATGATTTTAAAAGTTCAGGTAACAGTCGATAGGGGACGGAGATAGCCAGATGAAAGTTTATAATTCAGTAAACATAACAATAGTAGGAGTAAGATTGGGGGCGTGTGCGGTGTGACGGTTTCTACGATTTGTGAATTATTCTACGATAAGTGGACAGTACTATATAACAGTAAAGAAGTGGTCGTTTCCGGACAAAATTGCGGATCCTATCTTGTATGTGTTAAGTGTATGAGTGTGTGTGTTTTTTTTATTGTGAATTTGGTGGAATGAAATGACGAGTAAACAAACATATTTAAGTGGGGCTTAGAAACGAAAAAAACAGCGTGAGAGAGAAGAAGCAGTGAAAAAGCTGACGAAAATCGATATGTTCTTTAAAGATGCTGTTGGTGCTGGGCGTAGTGGTTGTAGTGACGATAGTTCGAAAGGCACTGATCTGGCTCAACCAATTTGTAGTAAAGTATCTGAAGATGCCCCTGTTCAAGAGTTACTTTCGGAAAGTGATCCCAACACCGAGGATATGGATTTAATTGATACAGACCGTGGACGTTTCACAGGTGAGTTAAGTGAAAACCTGAAAAATAAAATAGTAAATCTAGAACCTCATCAACCTAAAGGGCCTTTTCCAAAGGACCCTGTAACAAATCGATCTTTCAGTTCACATTATTATCATGTTAAAACCAAGACTGGTCAAGTTATACATAGATTCTGGCTTTGCTATTCATTAATATTGAACGCAGTCTATTGCCATGTATGTTGGCTTTTCTCCGATCGACTCAACAAAAACTTTTCAGATGCTTGGTGTAACGGAACAATTAAAGATTGGCAAGGGTTGGCAAAGAAGATAGAAAAGCACGAAACATCGAATAATCACCTCACATCCTGTTTAACCTTTGAGGCTTGGAAGAAAAATAAATGTGTTTTATCCAACCTCTTTCACGAAGAGTACAAAAAAGTAGCTGCAATTCTCTCGCGAGTTTTGGACGTAATTTTAACATTGGCCCGCTGTAACATACCTTTTCGTGGTCATGATGAATGTTGTACATCTTCTAACAGGGGAAACTTTTCAAGTATCATTGAGTTACTTGCTAGGTATGATCCTGTATTAAAAGCACATCTCGAGAATGATAAAACTAGGACAAAATACTTGAGCCCCAAAGTACAAAATGAATTTATTTTACTTTTGTCGCAGTCAGTTCGAAGGTCAATAGTTCAACATATTAAACAAGCTCCTTTCTTTGCACTTTTGCTAGATACAACTCAGGATGTGAGTAAGATTGACCAGCTGAGTGTGGTAATCAGATACGTTAAAATGGACCCGGGAAAGTCAATAAATATATGCGAATCCTTCATTGGTTTCTATGAAATGGAGAATCAAAGTGGGCAGACTTTTGAAAACGACATTCTTAAGATATTGGAAGATCTGCAGTTAGATCTAAATAAATGCCGTGGGCAGGGGTACGATGGCGCGGCTAACATGAGTGGAAAGTACAATGGTCTTCAGGTTCGTATA
>JAGDQP010060467.1:0-12200 GCA_022664845.1 Lepisma saccharinum
CTGAATATTGAGACATCTTCAAGTTAATACATATTCCCATATAGCATTGTAAGGTCGAGACAGGCTTGCGAGGCGATAGCAGCGCCACAAAACAAGTTTAGGACTTCTGAAATTTAGGACTTGTGCAATTTAGGACGTTTGCAATTTAGGACCTGTGCAATTTAGGACTTCTGCAAAATCCAGAAAATTGGCTTCTCGTCTTTTAGGACTTGTGCAATTTAGGGCTTCTGCAATTTAGGACTTCTGCAAAATCCAGAGAACTGGCTTCTTGCCTTTTAGGACTTCTGAAATTTAGGACTTATGCAATTTATGATTTGTGGTGCTACCCCTTAGTGGATATTGACTGTCCACTATCTGGATATTGACTGTCCAGTATTTTTTGTCAACTCACACAATTTTAGGAAAAGTATCTCCTTGTCAACCGTACTAGATCGTAAATACCTTAAAGATCTAATTACCGTTCTCCAGTTAAAGCTGTCAATATCACGTTCCTTTAAGAAACCATTAATGTGTTTTAAGTAACTGCTATACACTACAGCATTCATGATGTCTACACTTGAACTCTAGAAAACAATAACATGCAAAATAAACCAACATTTTTTTCTTTACCACAGGACGGAGAGCGATCTTCAATGGCATTAATCGACATGGGCAACTCAACAATTTCGATAATACTACTCTGCAATCTACTTGTATATCATCCAGAACAAGCAGAAATAGTTGTACAACAATATGGACTATCATTAGGCAAGACAGAAGCACTGCTACACTATGAGGATACAGAATTTGTTCCGTTTCGACTGCACATAGATTTTTCGGCAGCGCACCTTCAAAATGATAGCTGCACTGGTTACGAGAAACTTATAGAAATACTGCACCAGTGACAGATACAGTTTATAAATAGGATTTCTCATATAATTCAATGTGATTTTAAGACAGGATGCGCCAAGCGGCAAAAGAGAATGATATCCTTAATTTTAGCTGGGATTGGAAATTTTGCTTTAGGCGGCTATAATCTGTACGAAACACTTAAATTCAGGAATGCAGTTAATCAGTTACAACAACAAAATGAATATCTGAATGGACAAAAACAAGATATAAAACAAAATCAATACCAACTAACTCATATAATTGAAAATGTAACTATCTCAGTAGAGAGAGCTATATCTCAGGTCCATAATGAGATCGTTCAACTTCTATGTAGTACAGCAACTAACGAACGATTCTTAATAACATTACAGAATTTCCAGAATTAGGAACAACATTTTAATAATATATTTCAAAGACTACTTCAAAATACTGAAAATGACGTATTAATTAGTCCACAATTGGTCACAAAAATAATACAAAACAACCCGCATTTATGAAACTCGTTAATTTCGGAAGATATATGGATCTTCTACCAAAGCTCCAAAAGTTTCTTATTAGCTTTTGATCCAGCATTAGCCAATCTAAACATAATATTTCAAATTCCGGTTATAAGAAGCTCAAGCTATCAATTACCATACAAAATCTTTAACAATGGATTTTTATCTCAAACCTCACATCTTAAAATGATGGTCCCAGATTTTGTTATAAAGACCGATAACGATGTATTCAAAATAGACATGTCGTTATGCCAAAAACATCAGCTATTTACTTTATGTAAAGTAAGATCAGGCGAAGACAGAGGAAACTGACTGATTATACGATATACTTTTCCAAAGCTTGAGTAAAAATTATCAAATTAAACCCCAACTGTCGTCCTAAGAGGAATTTTTCACGTATGCGACAGCTGGTTTACACTTGGCAACAAAAAACAAGTATATGTATATTAAGAGAACACAATCGGATACTAATTACAAAAACGGCAAATTCGTCAAATAACTACTATATCCCATACCACCAATTTGACCGATAACCTAAATTTATCTATTAGACTTACAATTGAAATGAATATCGAATATCTAAGTCTGCCAGAAAATCTTTCATTGAATTTCACGATGAATTTTCAAACTTTACAAAAATCAATAACTGACATTACATTATTAAACCATGAAAATAAATTACCAAGTAAGTTTTCTGACCTCCATTTACATTCTTCATTATCCTGGACTATGGCAATAGTAATTTCTATTATTTTTATATTATTTAACATTTTAACAGTGACTCTATGTATTGTCTATCAGCGAATGAGGAAGAACAGCCTAAAATAATCATGTCTTTTCAAGAATGCCTGTCCCGGTCATAGCTAGTATTATTGTTCTAATAGCCATTTTAATGACAATTTTATTTATTTACGTGCTATGCCAAATGTTAAAAAGAACACACTCACCTATAGTGAACAAATCAAAGACAATAGTGTATCATTGGACACAGTCATGAACAATAAAAGTGAACTCACTAAACCCACGTCGGACATTGAATCAAAGTGCTCGACTTCACTACACGGGGAAACTATAACGAACAGTACGATTAGCGACCCCGTGTATAAATATTAAAGCAGTTCATAGCAAGCACTAATTAATTTTACAGACTCGAGGATAATGAAGCCGACTAAGGCGGAATGTGTCTGCTTTGTGAAACAGTGAAATTACTAACTTACATATAAACACATTTAGTGATTTCTACAAGGTGCGAATACTTTATATATAATGAAAAGTATTTTGGTACCAGTGTAAAAATAGTGCAACAAACATAGTTTTCGCTATTTTTCCCAGGAAGGGGAGATGCAATATCCCGTGTGTATACAATCACACGCATATTACGTAAGCGTGCTGACAGTGTTATCTGTGTAAATAGGCAATCACAATAAACGAGTGAATAGCATAAACAGTGGCAGACTACAGACAACTCTACACCAAAACACCAGATGGAGCTGATATCAAGAGATAGAGGGAGCTGGAATCGATGGAGGAGAAACTTGGAGGACCACCCCTACAGTCACCTATAAAACCCAGGAGCACGGACTACTGGGTATCACTTACTCTTGAGTGGTCAACTCCTCTTCCTTCTCCTATCCTCAAAGAGCTTCACTTCTGGGCCATCCCGATACACAGAGCGCTTCGCTTCTAGTATCATCCTGCACACACAGAGGACTTCGCTTGTGGTGTGTACTCAACCTATTCTATTTCCCCTTGTGCACAGAGGGCTTCGCTTCTGGGACAACCACACTCACACAGAGGATATCGCTTCTGGTAAGCACTCTACCTACTCAGCCTTGTAGCACACAGAGGGCTTCGCTTCTGGTGCTTCCCGGACACACAGAGGGCTTCGCTTCTGGTGTCTTCCTTTTGTGCACAGAGGGCTTCGCTTTTGGCACAGCACCTTGTTCCTGACTCCTCCTTGGAGAACATCACTCAAGCAGAATACATCTGTACTCAATATCACTGTAATTAGTCGACTACGGGACGCTATTTTTGTTAACATATTTGTACTTATTCATTTATCACGTTTTTATAATAAATTTGGTTGAGGTCTAAAACCCACAAACCCGTGTAATACTTGCTGTACCTAAGGTACTCTGTGAGAGAACCGCAAAATCATTACGATATATTTACTAGTCCGGTCAACAGTACACCAATCAGGAAACAAATTAATACATTTCCTAGGATCCTTCCGCGGACATACTGCCTTGAAAATTGCTTCGACTGAAACTTAGTTGTCCGGAAGTTCTTATCGAAACGCTTTACAGATCGCCAAACATTCTACATCTGAAATACGACTTAGACCCCCTTCACACAGACATCAACTGAGTCCTTAATTCAGGTTACTACTTACCACTGCTCGAAACTGAAACAACGATGGAAGTTCTTTCATTCTGAACTAAGTTTGGTGCCTTCTGACGATCATTAACTGCAGTATGTATGGACGGTAAGGGGATCTGGTAATAAATCTGTTGCCAAACAATACTTGAATCACGCAAGACGCAGATTAATCTTGGGAATCCAGATAAATTAGTGATATGTAATAAACACACAAATGCAATCCAATAAACAAAAAAACGAGTTATTTGACCAGATATTATAGCACGGAGAAATAATGGGGGGAAATATCATACTATCAATGTTGAAGGTTGCATGTTACAGTCAGTTATGTCATGAATCTAAAAGCAATATACAAATATGAAGGAATGTATTTCTGCAGAAAAGTAGTAAATAGGCAAATTTTTAATACTGTTCCAAACATTTGTTAAAATAAAGAGGGGCCGGGAAGGGTTTCAGAAGACATTACTTGCGCAGATCAAGAAGTTGTCGTTTCCTTTCTTCATAGTTCAAATTGTTCGGTGCTTTCCTTTCAAACGAAGACTTGATAAATTTCGGTTTAGGTCAGCCAGCTATTGAGCCACATATAGCATTCCCTTACAAATAATTTACACAGAGGTGTGAACTAAAAGGTAAAATTTACGAAAGAAATGATACCGCTAAAGGGTTTTGGAGTTCGTGAATATTGAAAAATGTAAGGGGGTGCCGTCTAGAATTACAATAAGGAGAAAGGGCGGTGAAGAGGAGGAAACATTTGCAGTAGCTGAAGCTAATTTAAGGGCAGGAACTACACTGTCCTTTATAGCGATAGCAGCATGCACTGGATGACACTTAACCTGACTTTAACTACCCCGCCCTTGCTCACTCGGCATTACTTTGTGTCTGTGCATGTATCTTCCTCCGCCCGTTATCATCATTATCGAGATGTGCGAACAGTGGAAGTCTCTTAAAGACGTACGCGGAGTTAAACATAATGACCGCTCGCGTTGACCTTCACATTGCATGGATGCAAGTAGATTGTGAAATCGGACGGTTCCGAGGTTGTTCACGATAATGAAATTGATGCAATGAATCTGTAATATAGGTACCCACAGCTTAATTGAATCACCGAGTGGCAAAAATTGTGGAAAATAAGTATATCCAAAGTTCACCCGTCTGCAGAACTAAAGCCACACAGCCACTTCTATAAACACGAACGACAGAAACCCAAAATGAGAGAAGATTCGCTTTAGGTTCCCTAGCGTCCGTCATCTATTGTGCCGGATATACGTTCTATGCCACTCATTCGCTTGGAAATAATTCACACAGACACTTATACAAACGCACACCGACAGCCAGCTAACGAAAAAGTAGGCTGTTACGAAAAGGAATGCTAATAGCATCACTTCAAATAAAGCGTATTTTGCTTTAAAAATCGCGGACTAATTGCCGAAGATGGATTCGAAAAGTCAGGTTAGGTAATTTCCATTATACGCGATTCACCGTACCTTGAACACACCCATTGTGCTCGGCGTAAAGGTTCAAGTTGTTAGTCGGGTAAAATGCAGTTTGTGGCATCCCAGAAAAACGTAACAAATACAGGAGATATGTTTGCAACGTATTTGGAAATGTTGAAACGCAATAATAATAAATAAATAAATGAGTCATTAAAGAGTGAAATATGTTGCGAAACCTATATTTCATAATTTTCGTAAATACGTACCAGTACTTGATTCGACACAGAGATAAAGTATCATAAGAAGGAATACTAATGGTGTCACTTCGTGCTACGTAAGTTACTAAAAAATTCACAAATAAGCCAGTAAGAGCGTTTGCGAGCTAAGACCGGTTAATACGCCATGTCTAATACTCACTCTTTGTGTCCATACCCAACCGGTAAACATTTTGACACGGGTTGCAAACATAATTTTCCTTGTATTTATTTTAACATTTTTTGACTCACCTAAACTGAACTTTACCATCGTGCACATCATCTGTAACCTTCTGCCACTGCAAATTGTTCAGTCACTCTCTTCTGTTTCGGACTTATCTTCGACATGTCGAATCTCGAATGTACATTTTATTTATTGAACCATGGGAACGTATTGCCATCAACATTGACATCTATCCATTCGCTATTTTTATTCAAGAAGTCGGCGTTAAATGAAACAGCTAAATACCGGAAACCGCAACTGTTTTCTGATTGGTTGCTGGAAGCAGATCAGGACGGAAAATAGGGGCAGTTTCTGTTTCATCGTAATTGGGAAGAAAATAAGGACAGAAAGAATTTCCAACCTGAAGTAACTACAAGTCATTGCTCACACGATCCTTAGGTCAGGATCTTAATTAAGGATGCAAATTATTTCCCTTAGTTCAGCTCCATGTGAAGGGCCACTTAATATACAAAAAAATATAATTTCGGAACTATAAAAGATATTGCTTTCAAAGTTTCAGTGTTTATAACACAAATGTGAAGGTATACATATTTATAGCTATGGTCAAGTATAAAGCTTTTATACATGAACACACAACTTACAAGTATCGAACAGATAAAAAGTAAAGTTATCGTAACAAAAAAAATCTTTCGTGGTTGGTATTTCTCTACCTCATATTTCAAATGCGCCCTAAATTTAGTAAAAATAAATAATAATAAAAATTGTTATCCATGTTACGGGAAAAAAGTTAAAATTTGTTGCCGTGTGTAATAGGAGTAATAAAGTTACATAAAAATTCTAATACATTGTCTTTTCTGATTGCAGATTGGAGATGCTCTCTTCGTGGACTTGCCCAGGGTGAGGCTTGACGGCGGTGCCAAGACCTTCAGGAAAAGGTGGGGCTACGAAATGAGTCCCCCTCCGCCGCTGCTTGAGGAAGAAGAGTGCGAAGGTGAACATGCTCCGGAAACAGTATCTTTGAGGGAGGAGGGAATCATGCAGATATCTCCATTAGGTGAGTAATTAAATTCGTTTCACTGCTTGTTTCGTTTATTTGTCTTGAATTACTTTTCCTTTGCTTGAGCTGTGCAAGAGGTTCAATTCTTGTGAACAAGCACTTTCAACCGACGAATTTTCTTACTGTATAGAGTTCCTATAGACCGTGTTAGTAACACTGGAAAAAACTACTTCAAGATTGAATCATATTCACCCTACTTCCGAATACGGAAGTCATTTGGAAACACGCCATTCATATTCGGGTCACTCCACGCCCAATCATCCAACACTGGTTGGATCACTATTTTAGAAAAATCGTATTCTTTGTACATGACTTCCTCAGAACAGTTTTTTTTTTTTATGATATGGTTATTACTCCAGGAGCAACCAAGTTTCCAACTTGGCGGATGGCGTTTTTTGTTCCCGTAACCATATACGGAAACACTAGAGGGATGAATCAAGCACCGACGTGTAGCCACTGAAGTATACTTTAGAGATTTGGTAACACACTTGCTCAAAATGAATTCCTGTATCCTAAAGTTTAGGCTAAAAAATTAATACCTTTTTTTTTTTTTTTTTTTGAAGGGTTTGAATATTAAGCTGCATTTATTTTGTAATTTTTAGACCTATTAATATAATGGGTATTTGTATACGAAAAATCATAGCGTTGAATCAGATCACTTTCCTTCTACGGGGGTTCAAAAAGGCCCTTCACGAATAATGGCGGATTTCGAGCTTAAATATTTGCGATGGGTCCTCACGAAAAAAAACAACTGATATTTGGTGTCAAGGAAGATGTGTGACTATCTCACAGTAAAAATTACAATTTATATTTCAAAGTTCAGTGCACAGTATAGATTTTCTACGTCATACCATGCAAAGACGAATGGGTATATTCATTAAGGCTACCATTCTGCTGCTATCCTTATCCATGTAGATCTTGAAAAACACTTGATTTCATCTACCCACCCTTCATTTGGACGTCGTCTCGGTCGTTACTTTTTTCTGGGAATCCAATGTAGTATATCCGTCGTCCATCTTCCATCTATTCGTCTAGCTATGTGACCGGGCCATCACCACTTCATCAACTTCGCAATCTTTATTATACAGTGAATGAGAGCAAAGCTCATGGTATAGTCAGCTAATTAATATCTGGTCGCAACCTCCTCCCCCCCACTCTGACCCTGCGGAGCGCAGCTATACGGCGTGGAAGTGAGTCTGCAAGTCCCTGGTACACTTCCGGAGACAGTTGACACCACACTATATGCAGAGCGGAAACCAATACGCTGTTAAGGATAATCTAAAGCAACGATCTCCAACAAAAGATGGCAGCACTGCCTCCGTATATGTCTAATGTATTTTCATTGTTACACGAAATTTCATTGCTGCTCTTACCAATTCAAGCCTGGAGAGTTCAAACTTTCAGGGAAGAAAGTTCGTAACGAATTCAAGAGCATGATCGATGCCGATTTTTCATTTTATTTTTTGTTCATTGTTGAAAGAGCTTCATTGTTATGGGTTTCAATATTCACAACGACAATGGAGCGATTTCAACAATGAAGGAAAACGAAAATAAAAAATCGGCATCGATCATGCTCTTGAATTGGTTATGAACTCTCTAGGCTTGAATTTGTAGGAGCAGCAAGGCAATTTCGTGCAACGATAAGAATACATTAGACATATACGGAGATAGTGCTGCCATCTTTTGTTGGAGATTGTTGCTTTAGATTATCCTTAAAGTCGTCTGCTACTGAGAATTGTGGGAATGTGGGGGCCGCCATTCTGGCTTTAAACAAACGGTTGCCTAGGAAACCTGCCATTTGATTTCTATAGGATTTTGAGAGAGGTTTCAAAAGTAGTCTTGTGCCCTGTAATTAGAAACATTTTAACTGATACGTGTTATTATTTAGTTACTTCAAAGTACAGTTGACAATAAAAGTATAAAATATTTACAGAGCTAATGAAACATTAGAAGAAATATCGTATTTAATCTGACAACCCACCTGTAGCATTATAGCAATGGCGTTATCAAATGACGCGTTGTTAAATGTTTTGCAAAGATGAAAGTAATATTGTCAGTCACTGTGTAGTGAAGCATTATCTTCACTAAATGGAGTAAAATATGAATCGCCATGTCGGAATTTGCGATGAAATAACTGGATTAAACGTACAAAGATATATTTAGGAGTGAGTCCGAGGGACCGACCCCCTCCAAATTCAGATTTGTAGGCAGAATTAATATAATTTTAGGCATAATTATGTACATTTAATATTCATTTTATGCTCAGACACACCTTTAACAGGGGCACGGTGGCACAGTTGATAGAGCGCTCATCTCTGGTGCTAGGGGTCGTCGGATCGATGCCTGCTCATGCCATGTGGGCTTTGTGGTGGACAAACACCGTGTTAAGTGGGTTTTCTCGGTGTGCTCCCGTTTCCTCCCACTTTCTTCATTCCGCCAATTCATCCCATCATCATCCATACGGCCTGAGCCATAGTTGCTTAAAGGCCTTAAAATAAATTCACTACACCTTTAACACACACACCCCCGAACCCCCACAGCCCGGAACCTCTCTTCTGGATAACTGTCTGCCCCATCACATATCATATTATATTACCTTGGTACACGCGAACATATACAAGTCAGATCCACTTTCATGAACTTACCAGCAGATGAATCGCCTATATTATAATCACTGACTACAAAGAGGAAGCATCTTTTTTTCATTATTTCACGTATAGACTACATGCTCTTTTTTATTTTAGTTTGAAACTCTGTAAATTAGCCGATCACTTTTGTTATGCCCATGCAATGTTCTAGAACACTGTTTCCAGTGTTTTGAAATAAACCATAATATAGATCAAGCATGACCAACAGAAAAGCCGTGGGCTGGGCGGCACGCAACCCGTCATGTTATTTGTGAGGCCGCGATACGATAAAAACTACAGCAAATTAAAATATATGAATTAGAAATAGTGTACAAACACCGGAAAACAAGATGGCCGCCATGATGACGTCATGTGGAAATTCCCATCACGTGACAGAGGTCATTGACCTGCGTTGTTGCCAGATGTTGAGTGCGACGTTGCCACATTGACGGGGAGGCAAGATAGGACTTGTTGTTTGAGGTCATTGACGGGGAGGCAAGATAGGACTTGTTGTTTGAGGTCATTGACGGGGAGGCAAGATAGTACATGATGTTTGACGTCACGGCGTGGGTACAAGCGAGTACTTGATCATTGACGTCAGAAGGTTATTGACGGGATGCAGGATATTACTTGTTACTTGACGTCATGGCGTAGGTGAAAGTTTTTGATTATATATAGAGGGCAGTAGTGTAGTATGTATCATTATAAAGAGACGCGAGCTTCAGTCATGGCAGAGCAGCAGCAGCAGCAAGGTGTAGCACGTCCCGTTGACTTGGGAGTAGAAGATGTGGAGGAGCTTGATACAACGTTGGAGTTACTGGATAGTAGTTTTGAGGAAGAAGATAAAGACCGTACAATATATAGTATGTTAAAGTCTAAAGTGAAGACTTCGGCATCATTATTATCTTTCTTTTCATTCGTAAAAGAGGAAGACGAGGACGATATTCAGGAAGTCTATTGTTTCTTAGTGCCCAACAGAAAGACGGAGGATGATGATGATATTAGTGTAATATATTCATCATTAGCTCCAAAGAAGAATACAAAGACAAAGCAGCGTGTGTTGGAGGGAGCGGCATATCCTGCTAAGAAGCGTTTGTGTTATGAAAATGGTGGTGTAAAGCAGTTGTCATCATCTTCGATACTATCAAGAGCAGCAACAGCGGCAGGAATAGCTCCACCACTACTAGAACGACCAACAGCAGTAGCAGTGAAACCATTACCGCCAGCAGTAGGAGGAACTCGAGTAGTAGTGAAAAGTGCCAAGTGTGGATGCAAGAACAAGTGGGTAGATGAAAAGTGTATTCGAGTAGCCTTACATCACTGGAATCCTAAAAGTGCATCGATTTGTGAAGGGTGTTTTAATGACGAAAATAATCAAACTGGACATGCGTGTTTAGGATATATCAAGCCAAAAGAACTAGTAAGTGGAGAAGAAATTGAAAAACATTTCCGTAAATGTATGTGGAGAGTGATCTTAAGACCTTCAACGGAGAAAGAACTGTATGCTATCTATAAGCAACTTCATCCTGAACTAAGTAATGTTGGTGATGATGAAACAATTATGCGAAATATGAAATATGGGCTTTGGAAGGTGGTAAAAGTTCATATGCAAGGTGTTATTGATCTGTTGCATGACAAGGACCGTAAAGCAAAAGATCGAGTGTAAAAAGAACAAGTGAAAAATGTCTGACTATTGTGTATTTTGTGGTGGTGGTGGTATTTTTGTTGTGGACTCGTGTGTTTTACAAACCTTTCGTACTTATTTAAAAGACAACCCAACTACTTGTAGTGGCTGCAAGTTAAAGATTCTTCATAATAACTGTATATATGTCTGGAATACAGGCAAAGTGCTTTCAAAACATTTGTTGAATCAAGTGAATCACCATGAAACGTTTGTCGAGTACTATGAAATTTTCAAACGACAGGGTCATGTAAGTATTTCCATGAATACTTTTTTCAAATCTTGTAGAGAATTAGTTCATAATAGTGAATTTATTGCTCAACTCATACCCGATGTGATTCATGAACAATTTTCGGTAGAAAAGTCTGAAAGTGTGTCTTCAGAACAGTGCATTATAGATGTGCAAGGATTTAAAATCTCTGCACATGAGTTTATTATGAGAGAATTTTGTATTATAGTGTGTGATGCTAGTCTTTTATTCCACTGTTTAGTAAAACTTCCATCTGACATTACGGAAGTAGGACTAGGTTATCAAAAACAAGTGCAATGGTTGACAGAAAACTTTCACGATTTACAGTGGGACACATCAAATGGATACAGCGTTTCACATAAGATAAAGATAAAATTAATTGTATGGGCGGTAACAGCACTATGGCTTACAGCGTTTCACATCTTCGTAGAATTATTTTTCAGATGTGTTCAAGTGAAGCTACATTTTTTTTGTAAAGGACTTGAAAAAGCACAGTGGATTAAAAAACTATTTCACTTGCCAAGTGTGAATCATGTAAGTGAAAAGGAATGTCCTGCCCTGAAAACATTAAATTTAAACATTCGTTTGACAAAGTGCTCTTTTCATGACCCTGTCGAGGTGAATGCGTGTGCGTTAAGAAACTGTTTGCAACTCCAACATTGGATGAAACATGAGAAACCAAAACTCTTGTAAATACCTTATCAGCCATGCAAATGTAGAAAGCATGTGCAACTTGTTTTTATAAAATACACTTTACTTAACATTGAACAATAAAGAATGAATGCTCTATGAATTTGTTTTTTCATTTCAAATCAGGATAAATGATAACAGAAAAGGTTTAAATTATATCATCATATTTATTTTTCTTTAAAATGAAGAAGAGTAGTATACAATTCTATTTACAACGTAGTTTACTTTTTTGCTTTATGATTTATTTAACATATTTTACTACAATTTGATCATTTTTC
>JAGDQP010060469.1:0-11701 GCA_022664845.1 Lepisma saccharinum
GGCATTATTGAATTGAAGGGAATTTTATTTTAAGGTCTTTTAGCATCTGCGGCTCAGGCCAGGATAGGGCAGGGCAAGGATTGGTAAGCTATCGGTCAGAGCCTTTCTTAAAGTTTCATCCCGGCGTTCGGTTGGTGAAACTGAGGAAAACACTAGAAAACTTCAGGCAGGATCATCAGTCATTGGATGGTTGTTTCACGTTCTCTTAAGTCAGAATCAGAAACAAGGCATTGTCCAATTTCAGCTTATACTCTAAGAAGAACAAATCTTACGTTCTAATATTGTGATGACTAAAGATCGGAAGTATGACAAAATAAAACATCACACGACAGCACCAAGAGGCAAACAAAACTGAATTCCCTTGACTGAAAAATCACTTTTTTCCAGGAATTTATAGCACTCGGTTTGTCAATAAGACGGTGATTCATACCCTCGGGGGCCAGCTAGAAACCTTAAATTCATTACCTCACTGGCTGACAATGCGTTCCGCTCTAACAATTAGCAAAGTGACATGCGTTTCCTGTTCCAAGGAAAAAATAAAAAGCAACAGTCGGGAAATGGCAAGTATAACAATTAATTTAAGAAATGTCATTATCAATAATAATAATAATGTAAAATATGGCATATATGTCATTTTCCATAGCTTAGTGATGACATTGCAATGTATAGTAATTTACAGTACGTGTAAGGAACCGAGAAGAAACATCAACAGGCGGTAACGTCGCGGACTTTGGAGCGGCATTAGGTAGAAACGTGGGTTCGAACTCCACGGCTAACCATCCTGTCTGAGGTCTTCAAGGGGTTTACCTGTTTCATCACGCAAATGGAGGGGTAGTGCCTTAAGAAAGGCCCTAGCCGATACATTCCCTATTCAGGCCTGAGCCTGGATAGGTCTCAAAAGGCCATAAATAAAATTCAGAATTCAGCAGACTCCTTTACATTGTGCTGACATGTTTAACCAGTACTTTGATAAAGAAAACTTTCTGCTTGTTTTTACCATATTTTCACGCCAAGCCACCCAATTGTTTTTAAAGAGGCACAAAATATGCATTCATTATTGATACAGTTTCCAATAAGCAATATGGATAAATTATTGGGAGAGAAAAAGCAGTAGCAGCATTTTTTACCTTTCTCCCGTGTTGCGAGTTTTAAGCTAAAACGCAACAAGTAATGAAAACAATGTTTTTCGAAAGTACTTAAAAATAGTACATACTATTTCAGCATATTTACTCAATCCTTATGAATTCTTTATTTACAACAATGTGTGTAGTAAAACTGCAAGCTCTTAATTCTTACGTTTCGTTAATGCCTAAAGGTTCTCATATCTCAGACCTACTTCGTTTCGCTGTTAGCCAGGTGACGTTATACAAAACGTCACACTCTCAGCTATTTCCGAGGGAAAGCGAATTGGAGTCTTCCTGTCTCTGTTCCATAGAAACGATGTGAAATAGTGATAATAAAATTATTTTAGTAACAAGAAAAATAGAATGACAATTAATGCTCAAGCCTGTAAGTAATTTACTCCAGTTTAACTTTAATTGAAAACAAATACAAGCTTACTGGTATTTAATATGTAATATAATTAAAATTGTAGAAAATAGACAAACTTGGATTAATTTTTTTCTTGAACTATTATTGCTTTCTCTTTCCCAATTTATTACTACACATTACACATCAAATAAAGCCATCTACTGTCCTCTATGAATTATCAGACGCATTTCTTTTAAATAAAAATAATTTGTATAAAACATGTAAAAAATGATAAAGCAAATGTTGGTAATTACAGAGCCGTAATCAACTGCTATGTTTACCATGTCCAACCAACCTCATTAAGGGAAAGAGGTACAGTTAGACAGCGTGCTAACATTTTTGGTCATATTACAAAAACAAGTAAGTCAATTTAGAAAAGCCCTAATGCGGAAGTGGCTAAAGAATGTCTCCTTCATATAAAAATGTAATGGAAATTTTAGGATCAAAACTAAAGTTATGGCATAATTTTAAATGTAGATGTTATTGACGCCAAACATTTTAAATGGGAGATAAATATGGAGAAGAAAAATATTATTTTTTTTCGTGTAAAACGTGGCTTATTTTTAAAAAACGTTGACAGGGAACTTCTTTTAAGTATCCTCTTTCATTTTATTTATCTTTTCCCTCCATCCTATGTACCAATTCTTTGTGACGCTATTAAAAATGAAATTCCTATAGTAATATATGGGTTTTTAAGTTGTACATACCAGCCTCCAGATGCTCAGATTTACGGTTGGGTTTCATTTCCCTTCTTTCTTTCTTTTTTCCTTGGTATCCAGAGGAAGAAGGAAGGTATAAGGGGAGGTATAGACTATAGACTGCCGGTGTTATGTGACACTGGATGGAGGGGAGACTCAAAACAGGCTTTCTTCATGTCTAAAATGTTACCAGACGTTTCTATTTTTCCCGCTCACGAGAAAAAGGTCGACATGAGACCAATGTTATGTTTTTGTCTACAGGATTGGGGCCTTTTAAATACCCGTACTATTTTGACGTAGAACTTTCAAGGAAACAAAAAATTGAAGCCAATTACTCGGTTGATTGAATTGAATGACAGATTAGGAAGCTAAATATTCCAGCCGAACTTAGCTTTGGGAAACTTTTTTTTTTGCGGGAATACAAATGATCAAAACAAAAACCTTTAATAACGCAAGCAATTTCTGAACCTGCGACGTACAAAAATAATATATTTCTTTATTTGTCTGCAAATACAACCACATTTCGGTCATTTTACACTGGATATATTTGACAATTATGGGAAGGATTTTATAAGTGTCAATCGTCCCTGGCCTTATCCAAGGTACCATCCAGCATTTGCCTTATGTAGACAAGGAAGGCAGGTACCGGGAATAGAAACCTGGACTACCCAATTATAAATTACAAGGCAAGCATTCTACTGACTTCTGTCTCGTCGATTATATTATGGTCACAAGCGGCAATTACCTGTTAGAAGTGGGGGGGGGGGGGGAGTTAGCATTTGAAAATTTGTATCAGTGTAAAGTGTGTTTGATGGACGTTTCAGTAGAGTTCTAAAAGCATGATTGCATAAATAGCAACTCTTGTTCAATTATATTTTGTTTACTATTCTGTATTATTGTCAAATGAATCAGATTAACTCAAAAGCACTTCATACATACGAAACACAATTCTGTTATAAGAAATTAATACAGTTGTGCATGGCAGCTGCTCGTAGTTATACATTAAACAAGAAACGAGGGATTACCAAAATATTAAATACCTTTCAAAGTAAATAATTCAATAAATAGGACAATTTGGATTGAAGAAAATTACCGTTGGATGGACAACGGTAATTGTTGATGGTGGTTGGAGCCAGCGATCACATGGTCATCGCTATTCCGCCAAGTCAGGGTGTGCTGTAATTGTAGGTTACTACACAAAAAGATTACTGTATGTGGGTGTTCCTAATAAGTTTTGTGCCGTATGTACGAGGGCAGCCAATAAGGAAATTAATTCGGAGCTACATAAATGTTTTAAGAACTGGGATGGTCCTTCTACAGCTATGAAGGCGGACATAATTGTAGAATGATTTCGATTCTGTGAAAAGGAGTATGGACTTCGAATATTGGAATTTGTAGGGGATGGTGATTCCAGCGTGCATTCGGCTTTTCTGAGTTCTATACATTATGGATATAGAATCAGGAAAATCGATTGTGCAAACCACGTCATGAAAAATCTCACCAAGAACCTCTATGAATTGTTCAAAGGTTCGAACTCCAAACTCCCTAGTGGGCACCGAATTAAACATCTTTCCCGGTGTGCTCGTCTTGTTATTTCTAAGCATAAAGGAAATAAGGATAACCTAATTGCTGAAGTCAGGAATGTTCCTAATCATGTGTTTGCAAATCATGTTCAGTGCAATGCTCAATTCTGCAAGCACACTGGGAAAAAATTACGTCCACTTCTGCTTGAACAACTTTCAACTGGACTCTTAGTAAGTATTCGGCAAGCGATGAGTCGTGTTATTGGTAAGGCAGAATCGCTGGCAAGAAACTGTACTTCGAAAAAAACTTTAGTAAACTTTATTTTTATATGGGCCAGTCTAGTAACTCTGGACTTCGGCCCGTCACGATTCGCCCATTTGCAGACAGTTAAAATCCACACCCATGCCCCTTCCGGGACTCGAACCCGGGACCTTCGAGCCGATGGCCTACCGCCGCAGAACGCTCGACCATCCGGCCGGCTAACTGTACTTCGAATCTTGCAGAATCGTACATGGCACAGGTGGCGAAATTTGTTGGTGGCAAGCAAATAAATCGTTCCCAACAAGGTTTTTACACTCGTAGATGCCATGCTGCAGCACTTAGTTTTCAGAATGGAGGTATGTGGCATGCACGAGCGTGGAAGTCAATCACCACAAGAAGTCCTAACTTAGTGGTGAAGCGCCTGTGCTCTCAGAAAATGAAGCGGCAGGCGAAGTGCAGGCAGAGATTGTTTCAGAACAGAGTTGCCAGTAAGAACTGCTTCAGATCAGACAGGGATAAACCTGAGGGAGAGAAGCATTACGGTCCAAATGCAATTCAACCCGATATTTCCAGTGAAGAACTGGAACTATCCGCGGAAGAATTTATGGGAACTCAGATGAATATACCAGCAGATCAGACAGAGAAAATCGAGGAACTTACCCGCGATCGCTGCGATGAGACTGCTCGCAGAACATGGGAAAGTGAAAGGAGAAAAAGAATCACAGCTTCAAATTTCGGTGTGATCTGCAAAATGAAGGATAGTACATCATGCAAAAATAATGTAAAGCGATTATTGTATGATCTTCCTACCAAAACTTCTGCTATGCAATATGGCTTGTTTCATGAAGCCGAAGCAATAGCAGAGTATGAGAAAGTGAGTTCTTTGTTAGTGAGACAGTGTGGCTTGATCATTGACAGAGAACATATTTTTCTTGCTGCTACTCCAGATGGACTTATTAACGATGACGGTGTTCTAGAGGTAAAATGTCCTTACAATGCGAAGGATATGAGACCTCTAGATGCTGCACGGAATCTGAAGCAGTTTTTCTGTACAGTTGATTCAAGTCATCAGCTGCAGCTAAGGCGTTCTCACAATTATTTCTATTAAGTGCAGGGACAACTGCGAATCACAGGGAGAAATTGGTGTGATTTCGTCGTGTGGACCGCACAGGGGATCTCAATAGAAAGAATTGTGAGAGATCACTCGTTCTGGACAAACAAAATGCTACCTAAACTTCATCGTTTCTACCATTGTTGTCTGTTACCTGAACATGCGAATCCCCGGTATACTAAAGGAGGGATTCGTGAACCAAGCTAGGCCTACATCTTGGAAGCGCAGAAGAACCTTCCAGAAAAGAAGGGAAGGAAAAGAAAAACAGCCAGCATGGAGAAACAATGAAAGTTATATATTAGGTTTACTTTTCAGTTATTACTTGTTACACATTAGCATTGCTTTTATTCTAAATTGAAATATTTGGTTTAATTCTATATTAAAACAATTAAATTCATTTTTATTTGAGGCTAATCAACTGGCTTGCATGTCTAAAAAAAATTTCTTCCTTGGTATTTCCTCCGCTGAATGCAAACTACGGTTATAGATTGAATTCAGCGAAAATATACATCCAGAAAGTATCTTGAGATTGTAAACCAATTTGCTTTAGTTTATAGGTATGTGGAAGTACCACGCATGCATCCACGTAGTGTATCTTGGTGTGTGCTGTATCAATTAGCCAATCAGAGTAAGGCACGTTAAATATACACGCCGAGAATACAGAAATATTAAGAATATAATTGTAAGAAGAGCCACATCTCTTCACAGTCTGCGAGGTTACTTGTATCTTACACATCGCTCCCAGTTGTCCGTGTTGGGGACGTATTCTGTTACTAGCTCACTCGATTATATATGCATATATTTTTTGGGGTTCTGCAATAAACATATTCTGCAAGGGAACACTGTCGACTGATTCATTGTTTGATATCTGAGATACCGTAGGGTCTGCTAGCAAACCATCACCACATCGCCTCCAAACTACTGATGACCGCTCGCATCGCATTGTTTTACCTGTAAGTATTGGTAAAGACATTTTTAGCAATTACAGGTGACCCGACATTTACAACAGCAGTAACTGGAATTATATTAGTAGCAAATATATGTATTATATAAAATAGCAAATAGCTATGTGATCAAGAAGACTCCTATGAGTCACTTGGTTCAGTTTAATTCTGTGTAGTTACAAAATATTAACATTGGGAACAAAGTATATCCTTATTTACGTATAATCCGAATACTAACGAAAAGAAAAAACAATACCTTGTTTCGAAAGAAGTTTTGAAAGAATTTAGTATATTAGTATTCTAACTGTAAGTGTCTAATAAATAGTTCAGCAGACAGATAAATTCCAAATATTCCGTAGGTATGAATATTTCAATGAGTATTATGAAGGTAGTTTATCTTGTGACGTCCGTTATGAAATTGCCAAAAAAAAGTATCGCTGCTTTCAAACCAGTGGCTACTTTTCTACAGTAGTTTATATACTTCTAATGGTTGTCAAGTGTATTAATTTTATGCAACCAAACCATAGGAAAGTAAGATAACAACTGAGAAACAAAGCGTAACGGACGTAACACTCTAGTCTATAGACAGTATAGGCCACGTAACAATGGCTGTTCATTGAAAGTTGTTAGTTTCACAAGCAAAATCTCACATCGACATGCATTAATACATATTACTCTTGTTTAGCATTCATTAATATATCTTTGTGTGCCGGAGTCCGAAGTTACTGTTATGTGAACGTTACATTCATGCAGATGTTAAATAAGTAACTTATAGTTTATTGATAAATTTGCTCGGGATACCTCTTCTGAAGAAGCAGTCGAATTCTAACAATAAAACAACGACAATAGGGAAGTTCTCACATCAATGAGTTTACTTGATGCATTTGGAGAATTGTCAAGACGAGGTGTAATGATTCATTGCTAAAACACAATTTCACGTAGTCAAAAACATCGATCAAATTTTTATTAGGATGAAACACTGATACACATAAATTTAGCATACATTCAACATTCGTAAGCCGCCCTATGGATCTAAGAGAAGTTATGTTATTCTTATTAGTGACTTACAGCATGATAAAATTTCTGTACTGGTGTACAATAAAGCTATCTGGAGAGTACATATTGTAGAAAGATCAGCACAAATATAAAGTCCTTACATGTGTGTTCCAATGGTGCAACTAGGTAGTTCAAAAACCGCCACAGTTTGATGACAGTTTGGAACACCAGCTGAAAAAAGTGAATTGGACTTCGTTTACCATGTTTTGTACGGCAAAGGATCATATATGATGGTGGGTGGAGGAGGTTATGGAAAGGGAGGTACGAAATCGTATCTTGCAACGAAAAACTTAGTCAGTAATGCACGGAAATGTTGTAACGCTACAAAGAAAAATTCTGAAGGTAGACACTACAGTGTGTCTCAGAAACAATGGCGCAAGCTTCTCGAGGTGATTATTCACAGTAAAATAAGGAAGAAGTTCCTTTGAAGAAAATTCAAGGCACGAGTAGTTTCGGAGCTATAGGAGCTCAAAGTAACGGCGGCACCGTCACAACTGACGTCATAGCTCGACACATAATAACGTAAACAGCTTAGAAAATCAAGATTGAAGTAGTATCCAATGCACGTATTTAAGTTATGTTTATGATAGGAAACTCAATCTTAGAGCATTTCTATGCCCTATTACTTTGACAATAAAATCCTTATATTGCAAAATCTATCATTAATTTCACTTTTAATTTAATATTTATATTCGTTTCAAAGCGAAATTCACTCTGCTACGTGCACCTGGACAAAAATGTTACATCTGTTACGTTGTGTCCGTTACGGGTATCTAAAAGATTTCCACAGGAGAATAATTTGAGTACTTCGGAAAGTTTACAACAGTGAAGAAGTACATATTTTGCACTTCTACAAGAAACATTTTAGGGCTTAAAACATTATTACTTTCACAGAAAATGTAATCCCCCCTAAGTACTGAAAAAATCATGTCCAATACGTATTACGTCTGTTACGAAAATTTAAAAGAATGTCATTTGTAAACCATTTAAGATGCAATTACGTTTGTTTCACAGAATACAAATAAATGAATCGTCTATATTTGAGTAAAGTTTTAACTTTGAAATGTAACATTAACTTTAAAAAATGCATACATAAATGTGTAAAAGTGTTCTGCGAATGTTGCGTCCGTTACTCTGGAATGCGCCATATATATAGAATGTCGTTAAAATCGAAACAATCTTTTATATTGTTTAATTTTATAATTAATTGATAATAAAATGATTGTCGCAAAAGTAACAGACGATGTATAAATTCAAAAATCTAATAAAATCTTCCTTATGGACTATTACCTAACAAGTGAGACCAATAAGTTTATTAAGAATGCACCTTCAGGCCACAAGTTTTCTTTTCTTTTGGTATGAATTATCAGACTGAAACAACAATATTATAGACAAGAGTACTATTCAATATTAGTAATAGTTGACACACACATCTTTAACATTGCACATTAATGCCAATCTTTGGTTTCATTTTTATTAACTAGTAAGATAAAATATACAACTAATTGAAAATGAGTTTTTAGGAGGCTCAAATTTAGGCAACGTAATTATAAGCTCATGCTAGAAGCTTAGTACAGGAATATTAATAATTCTGATATTTAAAACTGTAGGATATATGCTATAATTGTCGTCTTATTAAAGTTATGTTACGGCGCAAGCGACAGCAATGTTTTCTACAAAAAATAAATATTCGGTTCAATCTAGCTTTTAGTATTATTTTATTCAATTCGCAGAAATATTAAGGACTAAAAATTCTTCATTTGTTTAAAAAATTAATTAAGTATGAATATACAGAAATTGAAAGTCGAATGCTGATCCAAGGCAATGGGTGGAGGAGACAAATCGAAAGATAGGAGAAAATAAAGCAATGATTTATATTGATTACAATTACAGCTTACGTATATTTAATTCTAGTTTTAATATGTGTTATCAATATCATATACGATCAACGAGAATTTCCTGAGTACAGAATGCAACTCTATTCTGGTTAAATAACATCAGGTGAAACAAGGTATCGGGAAGTGGTAAAGAAAACGTCCAGAATTTCTCTCCTGACATTCGGTTGTTTTCCTGGTAAAGTAAGGGAACGTTCATCAAAAAACAAGAAATAAAAAAAATAAGCACTCCGAGTAGCAAATTAATGTAGAATATTTTTCAAATTTCGTATTTCACATACTGACATTTGCCACTATCAAGAGCATGATGTTATATACAGGATGTCTCCGAAACATGTTCTCAGTCGCCAAATTTATTTTCTGAATACATTTGGAATGGTTGATCGATTTGGGTATGATTTCATGTCACGTAAGAAGAATGTCGTTTTCCGTTAGTTACAAAAGGCTGCACTCAAATAGTTCAGTCCATTCCAAAGTTATTTGGAGAAAAACTAGGTTTGTCGCTAACTATATATCAGTATATATGACGAGAGAAATGACAAAATATATTTTTAATAATTCAATTCAAGTTTATACTTTTTTTTGTTCGAAGGAGGATATATCATATGGACTAACTCTCTTCAAGTATTTTATGACTTTGTGTCTGTAGAATATGACTTTATTCCCTTTCAAATATTTCTAATAGAAAATAAGTCAAAACAACCTCAAAATATGTGCTGATATGCACTGGCGGCTCCAGGATTTTCGAACAAGAGGTGCACTCTTCATGTAGCGCCTCTGAATCACCTTGCGCCCCTTTTCCCCATCTCTACTTAGTTTTATTTGCCAGTGTTTTACAATTTGGTATTTGTGCAGATTACTACAACTGTGCATAGAACCTATATATTTTGCAAAATTGAAGCGATAGAACAATCCTTCTAAAAACAAAACTACTAAACAAGGCATCAACATTTTTTATTTGTATTCTTCATAGACCAATAGTTAAAATTGCATTAAAGGGTTAACTTATAAATTCAAATTCGACTTAGACCTGGGCCATTACCATTCACACAATTATTTTTTGTCTCTTCACTCAAAAACAGCCGATATTGAAAGGTTTAAAAGAGCTTAACATCACTAGTTAATAGGCTTCAAAATAATGTAATTTAATAACGTTTAAAAATAACCAAAACCCTAAGTAGGAAGAGGAATAACAATTTTTCTAGTAATATGAAACCTAAGGATAAATCTATTAATTTAACTAACATACCATTCTTCATTAACTTTGTAATGTACAAATGAGTCGTCCGTTTGCAAAACAAACTATCTGCGTTAAAACGGGTCATTTTCGCATGCGTTTTAACGAAACAGTCTTTAGAGAAAAAAGGTGCAAGAGATATTCAAAGCTGGCACATGAACAGTTCTTAAGACTAGCTATTCTAGTTCCCAGGTGAAAATTACCCTGAATACGCCTTACTGTCCATATCACAGCCTTGAATATCCCTTGCACCTTTTTTCCCTCAAAAGACTTTTGTTGAAACGCTTGCAAAAATGACCCGTAATAGACACTGCAGATAGTTGGTTTTACAAACGGACGACTCAAATGTTGAAGACTTTTTTAAATGTTTAAAGTATTAGTCTTCGAGGTCCATAGCTTTTATATCTATCTATACAAACTTGTATTGGTACATTTTTGCATCGACTTTTCTCTACAAACATCATCAGAAGAGCCTGTGATATCGCGTATGTCAAGTTGGCACCCCAAGTGATTGTACTATTGATAAAAATAATTGTACTTTCAAGTACTTCCATTGTACTCATTGAACCAACAAAGATCTTCGATTGTACCCTCACCGATACCGGGAAAATCCCGGTCAAAGTTTGGGGTGCTAACTTGACGCAGCACCCCAAGTAATTGTACTATTGATAAAAATAATTGTACTTTCAAGTACTTCCATTGTACTCATTGAACCAACAAAGATCCTCGATTGTACCCTCACCGATACCGGGAAAATCCCGGTCAAAATTTGGGGTGCTAACTTGACGCAGCACCCCAAGTGATTATACTATTGATAAAAGTAATTGTACTTTCAAGTACTTCCATTGTACTCATTGAACCAACAAAAATCTTCGATTGTACGCTCACCGATACCGGGAAAATCCCGGTCAAATTTAGCGGTACTACGTCAAGTTAGCACCCCAAGTGATTGTACTATTGATAAAAATAATTGTACTTTCAAGTACTTCCATTGTACTCATTGAACCAACAAAAATCTTCGATTGTACCCTTACCTAAACCGGGAAAATCCCGGTCAAAGTAAGCGGTACTACGTCAAGTTAGCACCCCAAGTGATTGTACTATTGATAAAAATAATTGTACTTTCAAGTACTTCCATTGTACTCATTGAACCAACAAAAATCTTCAATTGTACCCTCACCGATACCGGGAAAATCCCGGTCAAAGTAAGCGGTACTACGTCAAGTTAGCACCCTAAGTGATTGTACTATAGATAAAAATAATTGTACTTTCAAGTACTTCCATTGTACTCATTGAACCAAAAAAATCTTCGATTGTACCCTCACCGATACCGGGAAAATTACGGTCAAAGTAAGCGGTACTACGTCAAGTTAGCACCCCAAATAATTGTACTATTGATAAAATTAATTGTACTTTCAAGTACTTCCATTGTACTCATTGAACCA
>JAGDQP010060470.1:0-12200 GCA_022664845.1 Lepisma saccharinum
TTGGTTCCTCCAAAAGAGCGCCAGAATTTCGAAGTTTGCTTCCTCTTGAAAAAAAAAACAAGTTGCGATCCTGGTATACGATGTACGTTTACTAAAACATACTTTTAAAAAGTCGTTAATATAACTGGGTATTGGATTATTTAAGTAAAAAGAAGCCAGGATTGGATTAATAGACTAACTAAATATGTTGGTATGCAAAATTTAATATATATAATATAAAGCTTTTCTCCTATATTAACATAAATAAACCACCAGTTTCTTTCTAGTATTGCTTACGGTCTGTAACGTTCTGTTTGTCTTCCTATATGCCGTTATTGCTTAAAACTTGGTATTGTTTATATGCAAATAAAATTTCAGATATTCTCCTATTAAGTAGTACATTAGAAAATGATATTGGGTCCATACTTTCAGAGCTTGGGAATATGTACTATCTTTCAAGAAAGTAAATCCCACTTGTTGGAGGCGCTGGAATCAAATTTTCCAACTATGAAAAATTTTGCACTGCACATGCACGCTTTCAACAACTTGTACTCAGATTCTTTGATATATGTGTTTTGTTTGTATATTCCAGAATACTTCTCATACATAGCAGATATAGTACTAAAAGAGAATATAGAGAAAAGACATTCGTATTTTATAATAATAAATCAGAAACATACTCAGTACGTAAAAATTACCTGGTACCTGGAATGAGAAAAACACTTTCACTACATTTACCATGGTGTAGTGGTTAGTGAGTTAGCGTTCTACGCAGAAGGTTATGAGTTCGATTCCCCGCATTCCTCTTTACTTCCTTTTTTAATCTAATAATACTTGAATACACTTAGAAAATCACCTTTGTTCTTCACCCATAACTCACCATGCTATTTGTAATTGCAGTAAAATATATTTTTAGTTTGTAAATTAACAGTTTTAAACTCGATAATGTTATTCATAATGTTTAGAAGTCTTTAGAAAAATTCAAATTTGTCTTACAAAGTGACTTCTATCTTACGGTCAATCAGGTATTATTTTTTTATTTATGAAACATCAATTTAAGGCAGCAGGAAAAAAAACTATAATACACAGTAACCCAGTCTAACCCGTAAGTTGAATCAAGTGCAAACGACAACGAGGAGCAGAAGCACACAACTCATTCTTTCCCTCGTGTCTCCCAAATCAATTTTGACAATTTGTTACTAGATGGCTCTGTCCTTAGCATAGATTTGCACTCGTCCGAACTACAAAAGCAATCTCGGTTCGAATTTCTTGATAGGAGAATAGCTTCGAATTATCATTTTTGTATTTCGTTTCTGTGTCTGTCATTCCTTTTCACGTTATAATGTTGAATGGTTTTGCATTTTCATTTCACTTTGTGTATTTTATTTTAGTTTCCTGTTGCTAGAGGTAAATATCAACATTTTGCTTGCCTGCGAATTGGCAATATATGAAACAGGAAGCTCTTACGTGTCCAACATATTTCTCAAGTTTCCAACAAATCTTGCGTATTAATCCCGTGAATCAGTTGCGGGACAACCTGTTAGGATCAGCAGGCGAACGTTTCAAGTGGGACTGGGTGTAAACTACGGAATTGATTAACTAAGAAAATACTCTTAAACACAACGTGCACATTATCTTTAATAGAACATATTTTATTTGAGATAGACGACGCCAAAGCAAGGTAGAAAGAAACATTTATTTCGGCAATGTGAACATGGAGAAAATATATCATGTAATTAAAAATTAACAGGAAATATTTGTAGAATAATTTATTTCTGAAATTTTATGATATTTATTCTTAATTTCGAAAGAAAATGTTTAAAAGAAAATACAAATTTATAGTTTTAGGTCCCCTAAATCGTTTTATTTACAAATGTGGATTATACCAAATAGAGGCTACTGACACCTAGGATGTATATAAAAAAGACAGGGCTGGATGCACACCGAGCGAAGCGATTTAATTTTAGGCGACCAATTTTAACCAGTAGCTGTACCACAGAACAGTTGGGACTCCCAACTTCTGTAGTACTGTATTACGGAAATGAGAATCTAACAGCTGCAGAAGTCTAAAAGTTTTAATTCAATTGTAATAACAATATCGAAATTAATACATTGAAATGAAAAACAAACACTGGCTTATTTAATTTATTTAAACAATATTTAGGTATTTAAATAACTGCTAGCGTCATGTGGCCTACACTTATCTAACAAAAATAAAAACTTGATGACCTGATGTTAGAAACACAAGTTATTATTTACGTAACTCGCGTATTAAATACACATATTTAATGCACAACACAACGTTTCGACTACGTCTGTAACCTAACAAGTGTGGTATAGCAACAAATAGGACTCAAGTATTGAAAAACCAATGAAAAGAAACATGATTCTGTTAACAGTACACATGATAATGGATGGCTACAGACATAGTCGAAACGCTGTGCTGTGCGTTAAATATGTGTTTTTATTACGCCTGTTAAATAATACATCGTTTCTAACATGGATCAGTGAAATTTTGATTTTTGTTAAATATTTAGGTAATTCATGTTCTAAAGAAGTGAATGTAGGTTTGAGTTTTACAAAAGTTTATTTCTTTGTTTATCATATTCAGATAATTACAGCTAATATAATGTTTACTTACGGGTCTTAATTTTATTATTCTTTATATGTAATATTTTGTCCCCACTATGGCCACATATGTCATTACCGTGGTAACATGTCACTTCCATGAGTCACCTCCATAGCATTGAAAGAAATAAAGTTAAATAAGTTCTGCAAATATGCTACTTGATCTTGACCTTTATATGTTCATAATAGCACACAAAAACTAAAATTATAAAATTCATTTTAAATTACTTTTTATCTTTAAAAAAATAGATCTGGGATTGTCCAGTAATTTCAGAATGAATCGTTTACATTTTTATTATTGGTATGAAAATGAAGCATTATTCTACCATTAACCGTTCTTATAGAATTGGAAATTAGCGCTACGGTATATTCATTAACTGGGGAGATAAAAATTTGAAAAGGTGTCTATCGGGTTTACGTGTAAGGTAAATGCAGGTAAATACGACAGTGTAGCTAAATAACCAGATGCTGATTGGTCAGCTATTTTTTGTGATAAGTGCTATTTTTGGATCCATTAGTTTCCTTCGGCACAGGATAATGATATAAGAAAACTTCGCTAGATTGCGCTGAAGATTGAAAGACGTAGGACTCTGTTTCAGCTTAGCTTCAAGAAGCAGCAATATTATTTTGCTGAGACAGGAATCCTTTCCTAATAGCTGGTAATTCTAAGCATTTGTAGATGGTGTAGACAGTATTGTACATCTCACTTAATGACTCTTTGATGTATAATCTACGTACTGTGCTTTATTAGCCATTAAATGAAAGAAGCAATACTATTACTTGAATTTCAGCCAGTCTATTTCGAACAGCATGATATTTTATCAGTATCAAAGTTATATTTGCATATTGTATGCTGAATTAGCTAAAGCATTATTATGGGAAATAGTAACTGCAATTTCATAATTTCATTCTTGCCCTACACACTAAATCAAAAGAGGGGGATTTTCACTCTTTTTAGATGGAAAAGCGGGACCGTTCCTTTCCGAGCGGAATTTTCGATCGAAAAAGAGTGGTTTCTAACAAAACATTGTCTCTTACTCTTGTACTCTTTCTAGATGGAATTTCGCTCTTTTCGGTGTAATTTATTTTTTCACTCTTAAAAAAAGCGGTTTTCTATTGAGTCGTCAAAGGTGAAAGAGCGATTTCTCATGTTTTTAGAGTGATTTGGTGCTTCAATTTCTCATCGTTTAGGAGTGAATGTTCTCATCTTTGTAGATCGGTTTGAATTCCACTCTTTTTAGAGCGATTTGCAATGCATCATGGGCATGGCTACTAGTCAACATTGGTCTTCGCCATTTGTAAAAGCAAAGGCTATCTAAAGACTAAGCTATACTGTGAAATTTATAGCGTTATGTATAGTTAAAAATGAGAAAACAGAACTTTAAATCTTTTGTTAGTAAAATACACCAAGAAACGTCAGGAGTAAGATATGTACGTACAAGAAATCTTTCAACGTTGTAATCAAGTGCCTGACGAGACGAAAGAAACAATTCCGAGGATGCATTCTCGCAGTTGGACCCTTGGTTGAGGGGTTAACGCGTTTAATAGCTGATCGAACGGTATCGGGTTCAAATCTCCTCCAGGTTAAGCTTTATTTTACTCATTTTCATTCACAAGCACAGTACTTTTCTTTTTAGTACATATGAATTAATGCTCCCTTTCGCACATTTATACGTTTTATTGCGTCGTTTTCATGTTCACAAGATGTAAATTGTATCTGAATAGATGGAAATTCATCTATACAAATACAATATCTAGGTTTCCATTGAAATAGACTACCACAGATTTTCGCTCCTTTTTCGAGCGGAAATTTCTCATCTTTGCTCCGATGAAAATTCGCTCTAAATGAGCGGTCACTTTTTCCGCTCGATCTGAGCGGAATCCGCTCTTTTGATTTTAGTGTGTAGAACAAAATATCAAAGGAAAACAAATATCAAAGTTTTGCACAGAGATACTTGTAACCTAAGATAATTTAGGAAGGGGAGGCATTCAAAATTTTTCTTAGGATTCAAGATGGTGGTCACTTTCCAAAATGGCGTCTCGCATCGAAAAGTTTCTAAAAACGTTCACGCAATATTGTGTTTGGTGTCGTTTTAATATGTTTTTTTCTCGTAAAGCACATCTCGTAAAATAAAATGTATCATTTTGAAAATATTTTGAAATGACACCGAACACACTATAACTTGAACGTTTTTGCAAATTGTGGGCCTAAAGACGCCATTTTGGAAAATGGCATTATTGTGCGCACGCAACAAGAAACATCATGAACCTCCTTTACCACTCTATATCGGCTTATCGCTCTATGAAAGGTCAAGAAGCAAGTAAACTATTGATGAATCACATAAGCTTGGAATATCTGTGTCATCAAATCGGATATATGAAGTAACGTCAAGTTTGTGCCAATTAGTTGTGAATCGTGCCCCCCCCCCAGGAAGGCATTGTATGTCCTTCAAACTTTCAACTTAACGTTTTCTCTGTTGCAGCATACGATCATATAGATCTTAACTCCATCAGCTCCACTTCGAAGGGATCTTTCCATGGAACAAGAAACTCTGCTTTTCAGATGCCGTATTCGACAAACCCGGGACAGATAAGGACAACAAAAACTTCGTTCATGGATGTGGACAAACGTTCACGCAGAGTACCTGAACTCCCTGACAACTTTTCCATTGTTAAACCAGTTAGCCTCCCATGCAAACAGCCTGGAATTAAGCAATGCAACATTCTCAGTGAAAACATGATACCTTCCTTCTGATTGAACAAAAATTTTCATAATGAAGAAGACTGGTTAAAATTCATTAGAAAACACCATTATAATGACACTTATGAAGGCTGTGACCTTTCGTGGGCAGCGTATCACGCAAACAGTTGTACTTGAGATGTTTATCCAAGAGTTAATTCTTATTTCCACTTTTCTATAAAGTCTTCAGTTTCCATGATATGCCATTCACTTAATTGTGTGAGAAGTGTTATTAAGCTTCTGAATCCTGGACAAACACCTGTCATTTGGTTGGACCAACTTATATACTGCAGCAAAACTAATCCAGTGGAATTGGCTTCCGAAGTATGGAGAAACCTCACTTGTAGAACAAGCATTTTTACGTGTTACTGGCCAATTATTGGACTCCAGCGGGTGGGTGGAAATAGTTAAAAACTCAGCAATAACAACAGTTGGGTCTGCAGACGCTGCTCTGAGAGTTACATCAGTTAAGAAAACAAGCATTAAACTACAGAAAACAGCATCTGTATTTTACATATTGCTTCATGAAGCATACACAGAAGATAATACAGGTGAAACTATACAAAATTGGATAAATCAGCGATAAACTGTTTCACCAACTTTCAAATCTTGCCTTCTGGTACCTAAACTTATTACTTTATTGCGGTCATTCGTTCGTTCTACAAGGGAAGCTAACTACAATGAATTCAAAGAATGTTTCAAACGCATGCTTCCGTGTTGTTGTTTTTTAATTAATTTATTTATTTATTTGATCATACTAACTACTCTCGCTGGCTGTCTACTCATGTAAAGGGCCTTGAAGAATTTAGTGATACAGTCATCGGGGTTCATGAAGAGTTCAAGAAAGGAAAGGACCCCGCATTTTTTTAATGCAAATTTGGTTTCATTAACGGACGCTCAAACTTGGCACACAGATAGTTTATGCCATTGTGATAAAAAGTCTCAATGGGCACACAAAATTCTACCGACAGGGTTTCAAGATATTGGCCGATGAAGGTCATAATAGTATGCAATCGTCGATACCATGCTGAGTTCCGGAACGCCGAAATATCTAGATTAGTATGAGTTCTTCTGAAAACTGGAAAGAGAGAAAAGTTGCAGAAAATGAACAGAACTAGAGGACGAATGGATGAACGAAAGTCTGTGCGTCCCTCTGTGGGCCTCACGGTTCCCAACTGCGACATTTTAAATATGAACACCCATTTTTAAATCACGATTCTGTATCTAATGAAAAAAAATGAATCAGAATATCCTGAACAATATTTGTTGCTTTTATTTCCTTTTATGATTGTGAAAGATTTTGCAATTTTGCATTACCATTATGTAATAAAATTATAATACTTAGCTTTCTGATGTTTATTTTGACATTATATTCGTCTTCTGGAATTAAAAACCATGCAAATAGCACTAAACACGATAAAATGTGGACATTTTTGGACATGTTGGGCTGCAAGACGCCATTTTGAAAAATAGCCGCCATCTTGAATTCTAAGGGAAATTTTGAGTGCCTCCCCTTCCTAAATTATTCTCTTAGGTTCCAACTACAACTGTGCAAAGCGTCATCGTGTGTCCAAAAACTGCAGTATATTAGGAAAATTTGTCGTGTAGCTTGATGGTAGCCATTAAACACTTGGCTAAAAAGATTTTCTTTATGGGAATAAATAATAATTGGAATGTGCATTGTTCTGTTATGCGATATACTTTTCTTCAATCTTCCAAGTGTTATAGTTAGAATTGATTGTAGAAAACTGCTGGAATGTGCTTCGCTGGAAATGCCACCACCAAATGATATGCAAATAGAAAATGTAAGTTATTTAAACTGGAAGAGAAGGATTTTCACGTTTAATTACAAATTACTAGAATAGTAGTAAATTGTTATATTCCATGTACCTATACGTTCGCGTATTATCTGCGTTCATATAATGTTCGCACGCGAACTTAAGAGGTATAATTTTTGAAGAAGAAAGTGACTCGCTTAATGTTCGGACCCTAAAACCCTCGGATTTACTCTACTTGAAAATATAAATTACGGGTATACGTACTTTTGTGTGTGTGTGTTCTTGCGATTGAAAATTATTTGCAAAGAGAAAATAAAGATTTTTAAAAATTGTTTATTAATTTTAAACAGCCACAAATTTTGTTATACTACTATAATCTTTATTTTATTTCCATTCATTAATTACCGGTATGACAAAAAAGTTCGTAGTGCAATTTATATAAAAAATTAGTAAAGGAAAAATACACGTTTTTAACGTGCCATATTTTGTCATCGCAATTTTAGTTTTAAAAAGTGCAGACATTACGTGGACGTATATAGTAGTTTCAATAAATAAGGAACTTTTCTACTTTTTCGATGTCAGAAATCACCTCCCGAAAGTTCTGTCCTTTAGTCTGAAATACTGTGGATATATCCTGTATTTAACTTCTGTGAATTTTGAGGTTTCAACCCCTTCCTAGCCCTGCCTCCCTTGTCCATCGCACCTTAAATTTTGGTATTCTTCATATCTCACCATCCTGTATCTGATGCACTATATTTGATTAGGATCTCAGCGACAACTATAGTGACCCTCCCTTGTTAGTATCACATCTATTGTATCTTGTTAATTCAGTACAAAAAAAACTTTGGGGCAAAGGGAAGAGTGACGCAAGAATTATACTCACAAAAGAAGTTATATCAATTTGCGAGTGACCTTCTTTGTGTCACTATGGCGGAAGGGAGGATACTAATTATCTTAATTTTATTACTTTTATTACAAAGGAAACACTTCCGCCATAGTTAAACAAAGAAAGTCACTCGCAAAATGGATATCACTTCTTTGTGAGTATAATTCTTGCGTCACTCCTCCCTTTACCCCGAAGAGTTTTTTGTACTAGTATAACATCTGGAAAGGCTACCTATTAAAAACAGTGCTTAATATTTTTAGTTAAATTAAGAACGCATGTGTATGCAAAGGTTCGATTTCGAGGCATATAGGTGTACTAAGGGTACCCACATACATGCACCGATTCTGACCAAATTTGCATGCATTATTTTTTTCCATAAGCGTACACTGCGTTACCATTTGGTTGAAATCGAGTAAAAAGTAACATAGTCTATATACAAAAGGTCGATTTTAGACCACGGTAGGCTCCGTATCTCCAAAACGGTAAGTCCTATAAAAAAATTAGCCTTTTTTTTTTACCCCTATGGGACCCCCAAAGCAAAAAGACAAACAGAATGACACACACACACACACTTTTCGATCATATTTGAAATTTCTGTGATTGGGCTAAAAAGTCATAACTTTATAACCCCTTCGCCGATTTTGACGTGTTATACACCGTTTGAAAGGTATTGAAGCGTAGATTACGATTCCACAAGATTCGGCCTCATATATGGTCTGGGGTCAGTGCTATCATCAGAAATGTGACAATTTGATATATTTTTTTCGAACCGCCCTAGGGAATCCCAGGGAGCTCCTACGAACCCATTTTTTTCTGTATCTCACATGTTAGTAATGCAAAGAGCTTTCAAATGCAAGTTCAAGGATCAAAATTGGGCTTATAGTTTGCTACATCCGAAATTAGCTGTATACATAGAGTGCCGCTAACAGACTCATTTGTGAGCGTCACTCGAAGAACTACCGGTCTTCATGATAAAATTTATTATATTTGTTTCTGTTCATACTATCGTTACTCTGTTTTCGTTATTTTTTCTTTGTTATTTCCTAGCGTTAAATGGCTGCCACATGTTGAATCTATAAATAGATAAATAAATTAAACTTATTCAAACATAAACCTAAACACCAAGCAAAATGTCATCTTATAAGATGGAAAGGGCAAGTCTGTGCGCTTTAACCTGATACCTAATCGCAAGAAACCGTGACACAGTATCATAAGCTGTTGATACATTTTATTTTGTTTAATTTCGATCCGGTACTGTATTCGATCCAACTCGAAATTGTTTGAACTACTACCTAGCTTCTTGTTGGGTTACCATGGTGAAGCTTCGCTCTAATGAGAAACCACTGATACTATTCTTTTGTGGCTTTTTGCTACATACATGAAACGCTTAAGAGAAATGATAAAGAAATGAGTAACGTTCGTAAAAGTTCAGGAGTTTTATTGTCTTCTCTGCATTAGCAGTAGGCAAAGAGTTCAGTTGAACTTCGTAAATGCAAACCTCAGCATTGGGATTACGATGACAAATCTACCTCTTTCTTAGAAAGTAGTTATCGACCACTAATCTCCTAAATTTACTTTGATTCTCAAAACTCTGCCAGACTTTGGGAAAGTTTAAACGCTTCATTAGCCACAAAGAGAGAAGAGAAAAAATGTAGAAAGAAAAAGGACCCCCATAAGGAAACAGGTGAAGGGGAGAAGGAAAGAGATTATTCAATATAACTCTTGAAAGCTTAGCCCGTTGTGGCGGTGTAAGGAATTGTACGCAAACCAGTAAGGAAACCTCAGACAAAATATAATTTGGTAAAGAATTTTAAAGCAGAATTTCCAACTAGTTGAAGACTTTGTGGTACAACCAAACTGATTGCGTTGGGAGTTTGAGCAAACACCCACTATTAATGGAGTTCCCTTGTATCTCCGATCGTCCAATAATTCGATCCTATTGCGGATAACATCTCTTCTTTAAAAGTTTCCTCCCTAAGCAGTGGCCTCGTTACCAGTTGCTCTATTCAAAGTTAAATGAGCCGACTACACACTCACCTAATTGAATCTTTTTTGTGCTCCTCTCTGTCTCCTCTTTCTCTCTCTCTCTCTCATTCTCCATAAAAAGTCCCTCTGTTAATTTACCCCCTCGTTTTACTCCATTTTAATCTTGTTTGAAGTCAGCTATAAAGGTTGGAGTCTTCAACATAGTGAAATGCAGTTAAGTCAGATGCTTTTGGGTAAGTTATTTTTACGTTCAAACGGGTAAAATTATATACTGGTCATCAGTTTTAAATAAAACTTCGAGCACTGGATTCTATTCCATGTTTATTTTTAAGCTTTAAAAGTAAGAATATGATTCAGTAGTATGTACGATAGTTGCAAAATAATAAATATACAGTATGATTATAGATTTTGGTAATAGCATCTCATTCTGTTACAGAAACACTTGAAGTTCATAAAGATTGATATAAGATCTTTTCCTACAATAGCTTATAACTATTATACGATCCGAAGCAAAATATACATTGAAAGAAATTTATCCAAATTATGGTTCTAATAATGGTAAGTACTGCTTTGTAGAAGATGCAGAGATCTAACAAGCAAACAGCTCAGCGCAAAGAAGCGAAAATCGACAAATACACACAAATCTATTTCTTTCACTGATTAGCGTGATTAGCGTGGGTATCTCGGATTCAATCCCAGTTGAGTCTGATCCTTCTCTTTTTACAAAACAGAAAAATCACAAGTAAGAGGTATAATTTATTTTTAAATGTGGTTTTATTTATACATTTTATGATTTTGGGGTGGAGATGTTCAAGAAGAAAAAAAGAAGCAATAAATATTTCTCTGAAAATTTTAGAAAAAAAGAGAGAACAAGTTTGGTGGAACGCAACGAGAGGGAAAATCTCGTTGAAGAATATAGATTGCTGAGACGAGAAAAAATTGGAAATCTTGTGAATAGAAGTGCAAACCTATCCAAATGTGATAGTGCATGTAACAAGTGCTTGCAGCTCTGATGATTCAGTACGATGTGGTTGTTGCAAAATAACTTTGTTTTGGTCATTTCTTCATTTGTAATCATTGTTCTACTCTACATTCGGTCTAGCATTCTCTTGAACTTGCAATATAACACAATCATCAATGAACAGCATTGCACCCCCAGATTACAGCATTATATAAGCATCACAACAAATGTTGTTTGAAAAACAGAGATAAAAGTTCATACTTGCGTTTAAGAGTTATTTGGAACAAACATCACCTCCAGCAGGATCGAAAAAATAAAAACTTCGGTAAACTTTAGTTTATATGGACCATTTTAGTAACTATGGACTTGGGCCCGTCACCACGTCACCATAATCTGAATGCAATGAGTTTTAAAATCTACAGTATCTATGCCCCAGAGGTGGGATTCGAACCCGCAACGTCTTGAACGACGACCCGTCACTCTAGCTGACACTACTATCGAAGTTGGCAGCAGGAACCGAACCGAACCGAAGACTCGTAAGTTCAGCATGAAAGTCGCACTGGCTTTTAGGTTGCTACAAGAGATAATTAAGACATTCGTTTATTTTTCGCTCATGCCCTTGGCGTTTAAAAACATATTTCTCCTTATTGGTACAATGGTACATTTATTCAGTTATTTTCAATAATTGTAGGTTTTCAATTTGAATTTATTTATGGTCTTTAGGCATCTCAAGTTCATGTAGGGATAGGGTGCGGAAGAAGAAGTTTGAAGGTAGTCTCCCAGGGATTTGTTTGTAGGTACCATCCCATTGGCATGATGTGAAACAACTTTAGTTACACTTTCGAATATGCTGTTTAAAACATTGTTACTTGGGAATGTTTACTTGTAAGTTCTCTCTTCTTATCGACTAGTAAGTTTCACATTATTTTTGCCTTTAAAGATCTGTATTTTGTAACCAATGCTATTATTTTGTGTGCGTGCCCGCAGTGAAATAACATGACTTTTTATGGGCGTGCTCATACATTTTGTAACTTATAATCAGACATGAATATGCATAACTTGAAAAAATGTTTCGTTCCTGAAGTACCTCGTGTAAATTGTGGTTTATTTGATACGCATTTATGTTGTCTCAGTCAGATACTGTCCCTGGTTTTAGTGGGAATCATTTTTAGTAATAATTAATTCCCAAGTGATTTTATAACTCCGTATAGATAGGTTATTTGGAAAATGAAACAAGTCCAA
>JAGDQP010060471.1:0-12200 GCA_022664845.1 Lepisma saccharinum
GTCTAATACTTCTCTATCTTGAGTTGTGTCCCAAGCAGAAAGAATATATCGGTACGGAAGAGAATTTGAGTACTAAGTCTGCTGGGATAGATAGCTCAGCGAGAAGCAAAAAGGAGAAAAGGCAATCCCTTCTTTTTTATCCTTACACATATTAGCACACTCGTATGAACGTCAGTGAATAAGGGAATATGTAGGGTTTGTCCTGTCTATCCGCTCCCGCCACCCCAGGTCTCAGCAACTACATGTCCGACAGAGTTGAGCCATACACCGTTGGATTCGTCATGATCTCAAACGCTGGGGAAAATTATAACATTGACTCTAAAACTGATAGGTCCTTTTCATTTACTTAGTTTTCTCCATTTTCCTATGTATGTTTACCCCCCACCCCCTTCCCCTAGATCTCACACAGAAATGAACGATACATCGTTGGATTTGTCATGGTCTGAAACGGTAGGGAAAATTATCAGTTTGGTTCTAAAACTGGCAGGTCCTTTTGAATCGCTTAGTATTCTTCATTTGTGCCCCTTCTAGATCTCAGCAACTACAATTTATGTCGGGTGGTAGAACTTATTAGGTACTCTGCTTCTTTGCTGTTTGTTTTTAGACTCATTAATGGGGTGCACAAGAAGAAAACAGTATTTAATCTGGACCCACTTTATTAAATTTAATCCTTCCGAGAATAATGAAACTGTAAAAGCCAAATGTAGACTGTGTAAAATGGAAATGGCAGGCATTGTTGCCCGAATGAGAGAACATTTCAAGAAGTGCAATTCAAATCCCGGCCAGGCTACTGAAGAATTTTCCTTCAGTATTCCCATTCATAGCGCTCTGAGGTATACTCAGCCTTCTAAGTATCAAATTGAGTATCACAGTGTCCTTTGTATTCCTTGGCACTTTGGGAACTAAAGGCCGCCGAGCGTGAGACTGACCACCCCACCTCACTTCGTGCCATTGGTCGAGAATATGTGGAGCGCTACTTCCACATCCCCATGCGCCGTTCACGGCACGTGCACATTGCACCGGGTATACCGTTAACTTTTTACCTTTTATATAATAAATAGCATTGAATTTTAAACCAACAATTTCTAGTAAGTGCTTCTGAATAGACGAAAAGCGTGATTGAAAAGTTTAGAGACTACTGGAGATGGAGTACCTATCATAACCCCTATCAATTTTTTACTTTTAAGATACGTTTTTTAACAAAAAAAAAATGTTTTAAACATACGTTTTGTTCTTCTTTTTTTAATCAAAATGTTTTTTCCAACTCTGCTATGCAAATAAATACATGATGTTTCAATATAATAAATATTTCGTTTTGTCGTAATTCTGATAGTCAATTTATTGAATTTTAATAGGACAGTGAGTTTGAATTTATTTAATGATCGTTAGTGGTGTTGTAAATAAAAAAAAACGTTCATTTGTTTCTAAAACGTCCGTTTTTTTTTGGAAAGAAAACATGAGCTTTTCTTTATTTTTCTAAATTTAGTTTTTTTCTTCAAGGCAGCAATTTGTAATAATGCTAACGTCTCTTTAAGAAAGAATTACTTTTATATAGGTAATTAAGAAAAAAAAATACAACATAAATTAAACCCTAGATTACAAATATTTTTTGGTACATGTGAGATGTTCCGGGTTTCACAGTTCTCAGTGTTGGCAACATTTTAAAAAATCAGTTGAAGAAATTCTTCCATAACGTATCTGCCCCAAACTTACCGTATTTGCCGGCATATAGGACGTACCGGCGTATAAGATCCTCTTTTTGAGGACGATTTTCTTGGCAAAATATAATGTAAGTTAAAATTCCATTAGTTTCGGCACTTTTGAAGACAATTTTACATCAGCAATATCTTAGACCCTACATTCATAATTACAAAACAAATGTAACGAAAACAAAGGCGGTGAAATACGACACTTCAAATTCAACAGTATTGTTAATGTGCCTACACAATATTGCCGATTGTTGTTTGTATTTGGCGGAGTATAGGAAACACCGACGTATGACACACATCCCCTTTTTGAGAAAAAAAAAAGTGCGTCTTATACGCCGGCAAATACGGTAGCTTAAATATTATTCAACACAATAGAAGAAAGTTTTTGGTTTTCTCGACCTCAAGCACACCAGTTGTCAGTGTTGCCAACCTATTTTAAAATTCAACTTATAGGAATACCTTTATTAATACAAATCTACGCATGTGCATTGATTTACACTAAATTTGACATACATGTTCATTAGGTGCTGGGACAGATCATACAGACACTTCAGGCACCGTAGTTTGTCAGGGTTGCCAATAGATTTAATATTCGTTACCGTTGAACGTATCCGCAAACCAACTTTAGAAAATATTTTTTTAATTGCTTCCATATCGTTGAACGTATTAGGACCAGTTTTGTGTTTACGTACTAAGACTTGTTTTAGAGGTACTTCAGGTCCCACAGTTGACAGTGTTGCCAATCAATTTTAAAAATTAAATATTTAGTACTTCCATACAGTTCGATGTATCGGCACCAAACTTTGAGTATACATATTCGACACAATCGAGACATACTTTAGTTGTTCCCTGTACCCAACCACCCAATTGTCAGCGTTGCCACCCTATTTTAAAATTCAATTTTTCAAATGGCCCTCATAATGTTACGTGCCGATAGCTATTATTATACTTTCAAAAAAGCGCGAAGTGGGGGAGGGGACGTGGCTACGTTATGATATGCTTTGAAATAATATTTTTCAAACGAGCCCTATTGCAACAAACTCATTAGAAGAAACGTATATGTAGTTACTTGTGTACAAGAGTATTCATTATGGATTTTTACAAGTCTTTTTAAATATGCATATAAAATTAAATATTTTTTGTTATACTGTCTGTATCTGTATATATTTTCACGTGCCTCCGGGCTTTTATAGTGAAACGCAATGTACTAGTAAACGCAAACATATATCTCTGCTCTTGAATAGAATCAGGTTGTTTCCCGGGATTTTGAGTGAAGGAGATAAGATTTTTGCGGTTGGTAGTTATGATAAAAAATAGATATCTTCCGTGAATAATACCGTAGTTAGAAATTAACGTATTGTATACGGGATTAGAGCATATTTCGGTAAGAATTCATGATTTTTCAGTTTACAGTAAAGTTGTCTTCGAAGTTGTATTATCTCTAGGAACTTACATTCCTCTATAATTCAAAATATTTCTTCAGTTCTCTGGAGGTTTATTAGTATTTTATTACAAACTATACCAAATAACTTCAGTCCATATGCATTTAGTAATTCCTTATGTTTGTCAGGGTGAAGATATAAGAAGCATAGCAATGTGGCAGTGAATGCATAAATAATCCCATCATTTGCCTCGTAAGGCTGCAGGAAAAGAAGGCAATAGTAAATTGGGATAAATGTATGAGTGCTCCAATCCTGTTGATTACATTGATTATCTGTAGCGTAAAGCAATACTTGCTGTGTGCCAGGCGTGACTGAGGAAAACCTGGAAAATCTTCAGTGAAGATATTCTGCACAGGGATTCGAACCCTCTTGCCTCATCAATACCACTCCGAAGTCAGCGACGCCACCGCCTGGGACACGGCGGGTGGTTAACAGGATAAGACTGGAATTCTTTTACATAAAAGCAAGAAATGTTGACATTTTCCTGCATTCCTGAAAAACAAGGTGATAAAACAGGTTGGTGGTGATAAACTTCGGGAGCCACAAGCCTTACGTCATTGTAGAGACATTGTCATTTGTGACGTGACTGATCTACTTTATACTCCTCTAGCTCCGAAACTAGATCGAATTCAAGCTTTCTTCAATAATCACCTCCCGAAGTTTATCGGTGCATTACGTTACCACCCTGTATGTAGGCCATGGACTGGTATTGCATGCTGCCTCACATACTTCTTCATGATGACGTATTCGGAATTTTGTAAAAGATGAGGAAGAACCAATAGGAAACATATTTACACGAACGATGGTCTATTTGTTTTTGTTGTTTTTATGTCAGGAATCTGGTGAAGTATTTTTTAGTTGTTTATTTTGCAACAGCCTATATATGAATAATTTCTTTCCTTAGTCTATGTATGAAATATGTGGGGTAGAATCATAAATTTATAGTTACCCATAATAATAATAATTATTAATGTGTGTGCTGTTTCAGACGTCAAGTGGAATACAGCAGAGTGTGTTGGGAAAAGCTAAAAATTAACACGATTTTTTCGAACGAGAAAATAACAAAGAAAGAAAGCACAACTGCAATTAGAAACGGTCAAAGCATGTTATTGACAAACCCTTCACAATACTGCAATTATCTCCTTCCTTCTCCCTGAAAGATTCAAGGCTATCAAACGCCCTTCCCTCTTTTCCAACATTGTACTTCCAACACCGAAGTCGGAATAGGTTCAATGTGTTCCTCGTAAATTAAATTTGGTAACTTGATGTTGTGAACTGCTTCAATAGGGTCTGGTAAGAATTTTTGAGCGTAAACATTTTCGCTTCTTTCCATTTCTGTCAAATCTGCACTGAATGAAGACGTGGGTATTTGATATTGTTAAACAAACGCGGAACATACTGACCACAGATCAATATATATGCATAATTTGCAGTGGTTCATCAGCTTCCCTAAAAATCGCTAAAATTAGTGTTGAATTTACTATTGTGTTTCATACAGTATCATATAAGTACAGAAAAAAAATGCATGCTTTTCTCATACTTCAAATGGATTTATTTTATAATGTGAATGCGATTCTTTAGTATCAATCAAGATTAGGTTTGGGACTAACATTAGTTGGCGCAATCTTACCGCTCACTGCTGGTGAAGGAGTTGTCCTTTCGTAATAGAGGTACAGTACATAGTTCCCACTTATTCCATACATATATCACCTTTGTCAACGAAGAAAAAGTACAGGGCGCCTTTCTCGTTAAGTACCATTTTTTAATACTTTTTCTTACTCTGTGTGTACACTTTATACACGCGGAAGTACCACCTTTTCTTTCCATATTTGTAATTTTTATGTACTATATTATACATGCTTTGATTTAAAAGCTTTTATGTTTGGTGCCAGTAAAACGTGCAGCGTATTTTTTTTTTTTTATTATTTTTTTATTTCAGCTACAATCTTTGATCGATTTTGAAGAGAAGCCTGTGACTGATTCGGTCATGGAAGAGTTTGGTGTAAAGAAAGAAGAATCTTATCCATTTCATATAGAAGGTTTTATGTCTTCGTGCCGGCATGGAAATGGACGAAGTGCTCCTGACAGACAGTTCTTTTATATTAACGGTCGTCCTTACGAACCAACAAAGGTATTTCTTCATGTTTTAACTAGAGATGTGCATGTTGAAATCGTTATTATTCCGTATTCTATTTTTGTGCGTCAAATTTTTCGTTGTTTTAATGTGACGAGAAATCTAGGTATTTAAATCTAAATTATATCAGTGTTAAAGGAAAGTTAATATTTAACAATTTCTAACCTACTTTAGCTACCCATATTTCACATGTGTATCATGAACATTTCCAGTGTCGAATTTTACTAACATCGAACATTTTACTAACTGGTGTAAGTAAAATACCATCTGCTGATGAAAGTTCGTAGTTTCACTTGCCGTTATTTCTTTGTAATCAACAACGTCGCGGACTTCAGATCGGCAATGAAGGCACGCGGGTTCGAACCTCACGGCCGACTATCTTGACTGAGGTTTTCCAGGGTTTTCCTCAGTTTCGCCAGGCGAATACCGGGAAAGTACATTAAGTAAAGCCCTGGGTGCAACCCTCCCATCCTTTTCCCTACCCAAACCGGGCCTGAGCCAGAAATGCATAAGAGCCATAAATAATTGCTACTGATGAAGATTATTTATAAAATATATCTATTTATAGATGTGAAGATTTATAAAACAGCAGAGCAGTTTGTTTCCTCATTATGATTACGTTTCTATATACTGTCATACTAAAATATCATGAGTATGTTACAGAATAATAGTTTCGAGAAATATAAGAATTTGGTGAAATAAGCATGTAGCTCCATTTTAGTGTGTTGAGAGAGAATTAAGGATAACTTCGTAATCTTAAAATTTAAACGATGAGAGAGCAGGATCGCATTGAAATATATTTATACGTAATATCGTAAAAGTATCTCACTAATAGCATGTACCAAAGCTGAATGTATTTTCTTGATATCTAGTGTATGGCAAGTGCATTTTTATGTTCTAACTGGAACAATTTAAATGTTTACAATAAAATGTTGCAACCCACCTTATCTCTCTCCCTGTGGTTTTTACCTGTGGGGCAAGTTGAAGGATCAGGTGTACTTAAATAATCTCCACACACTGGAAGAGCTACAGCAGAACAACGAAAATGCTTTTGCTGCCATCCCTCAGGAAGAGCTGCTACGCGTGTTTCAAAGTTTGATAAATCTAGCACAGCGCTGCGTCGACGTCAACAGAGGTCATTTTCAGCATCTTCTGTAAAGTACAGTTCTCTTGTTCATTAACAGGGGGTAAATTTAGTGCAGTGGCGGTTCGTGGTTTGGATTTCAGGTGGTGCACAAAATGTTACCGCCTCCTTTGCATTATTATTGAAAAAATATCTGAAGCACATACTTGGTGATACTGAACGTATTTCAACGGGGATTCGCTCTTGAAAAAGCGTGAACGAAAAAGAATTCTTTTATGAAACTTAAGTGATTCAAGACAATTTTGTCATTCCCTATCGGAAAAAGTATTATAATTTGTAATAGTCTGAAACTGACAAAGAATTTCGTTGATCTCGTTGAGCTTGGATAGGGCTTCCTTGATGGAAATTATTAAGCAAAATAACGTACTGAATATTAATCTACTTTGTAGAATAGCAGGAAGTAAAACATTTCCAGCTGCCGTAGTCCTGTTGTTACGTTCACGGGGTTCGGACCTTCCTTAGGGAAGCAGACAGGTTCGATTCCTGCTGCTGGGTTATGACATGTTTTCCAGGCTTTGTTAAGCTTCACCAGGCGAATATCGGCATAGCACCTAGACAAAGGTTCTGGCCGCTATCTTCTTTTCTCTCCCTAAAAGAGCGCTCGCTGAAGGACATAATTCCTCAGACATGTGCCATGTTTAGGTCATGGTTGTCTGTCTGATCCATAAATGTAAGTTAAAAGAGGTAAGAGAAAATTTTGAATTTTTGAGAAAAATCTTTAAAATTATCGAAAAACTAAAGAGTGGAAGCAGAAGTTGAATGGTGTGTTTCACGTACTGAGGATATTTACTGTCGAGGAGGAGCCAAATCAACTATGCTCATTCTGATAATCATATCAGAAACAATTGCAATAGCAGTTGGGTCATTCTTATTTTACTCCGGCACGGTATGTCCTGCGGTATGTCTATATTCAAAATTTAATTTATCCAATTTCTATTTCACGGGGAGACAGGATAACTGCTGCTAATGCTAGGAACAGAATTAGCAAGAAAATATATCTCAGCGTTATTTTAAAATATTTTATTAATTACTAATTTTGTCACGTAAGTTACCTGTCCCAATAGCATTTTGGAAGTTTGAAGTAGTTGTTCTACATTGACAAATATGAGATACAAAATAAAATCATTACGATCGCAATTAGAAATTTACATAGAAATGAGAAAATTAAACCGTTCTTTCTTAGTGACTACATTTGTTAATTTTCAGAAATAGAAACTTTTGTCCTGTAAATGTCTGCCACTTAAGTTACTCTCTGGTTCTATGAACTTCCAACAGATGGCAGGATTCCAAATACCACGTGATATGGTTAGTTTTGTTCTCTGAATGTTTCTTGTTTCAGTGTGAGCAATGGCGCCGATGGTTGTGTTACGTTTTTAATCTTGCGGAAGAAAACATGTGGAGGAGTGCGTAAGAAGGTTTAGTATATGTCACGTAGTTTACCAGTGTTTCAGGACTGTTTATGTCACAAATATATATGATCAATTTTCTTTAAAATTTTCTAAATGTCTCAATAACATGTGACTATAAAGAACGCCTTTCTTATAGAATAAGAATATGCTACTGAAACTGCATAACTGTTTAAGTAAAAAGAACATATTTTGAAGTACATATGAAAAAATCTCATCTTCAGTACAGTAGTGGTACGTACATGTCACATATGTTACTTGGTTGTCCCATATGTTACTTTGGTACATTGTAGCAAATTTCCTTCAATAAAAGCTGTTACGAAATATTTATTTCATGTCACACTGCATATATTGTTTAGTTCTGCAAAACAAATCACTTCCACAAACACAAAATAACTCACTTTAGTGAAGAAGCGCATCGAAAAGTGTATGACAAAACATGAAATCGTTACTGACAAGTTCTAAGTATTATTAGGATTCTTTTTATTATTCTTTGAAAGTCATTTGTGACTTTTTTCTTGCCTGACCTACCGGAGTTAAATGAGAATGACCCAATTGTAATTATTCACAATTTTCGCCAGATGAGAAGGTTCAAATTCAAGAGAAGCACATCGTTGTGAGTTATGTTCATGCAAAAAACATTTTAAAGCCGAGAATCAACTTGGAATCGAACTCCGGGGTCCGTCATCTTGAGGTATCCGTCAGTCACGTAAACTAGTGCTGGGATAGTGATAGCCTTTTATTCGGTATCCAATTTCATTTTGGTGTTATTTGAAATCACTGTTGCACACATTATTATTCAAACGAACTATGGTCGAGATTATTTACTTTGATATTCCATCGGAGTAATAGCTATACTTTAGCCCACATGCTACCATCATTTAAAGTACAATAGGCAAACGGCCAACAATTATTTATAGACTTGTTTATTAATCTTGCATTAAGTTCTGATATGTGTACCATAACACAGATACTCACAACATATATCCACATCTTGCACGTCACATATGCAGTTCATTACAAGTATGATATCTGTTGTATGTTCACACCTCCACAAACTATTCAGTATGTTACTAGTTCAATTCCTTCTGTATTACCTTGCAAATTTATACACACGAATCTGCCCATTTCTTGATTTAACATGATTTTCATATATTCCTACTTCATGGAACACTAAACCTATGGATGGATCGTTTTCATTATTATCCATAAACTAAGCAAGTCTACTCTCCCTCCGAAATGAATTGCTACTTCTTAATCAAGTCAAGCAATACCTAACAACGTTCAACATAATACAAGATACCTATGCATTTACTTTCACTTTCACTCAGTGACACATGTGCTCATCCAGTTTACTTTCACACTTACCCTCCGGACATTTTATTATTAAACAAGAAATACAATAGAACTTAACCTATGGGTCATTCCATGCCAGATCGGGCAGAAAATAGGTGAAATGTCACCCATAGTTTCCGATTTTGATGAAATTTGGCACATTGATTCTTGGAAGGGTTCTTAGCACAAATTTCGAGTAACAGGTTTCTGGCCCGCCTGTGTCCAAAGTTAAGCACTTCAAAGATTGCATGTTTTGTCCTTAAATGTTGTCGCGACCGACACTTTACGAAGTCACACCCATTCAAATTTTATTTTTTAAATTCATGCGTTATAAATCGTAAAAGACAAGAGGTAGGTGGTTCTTATGTAAAATTCATCAGAGAATCCAAATTTTATAACAAAATTGTAGTAGTGTCAATAGTTTTTTGATATATGGGTTTATGATTACGAAAAAGCAGTATTCTGAAATGGTGTTCACCTTTCAATATAATACCGTTAATATCTCAAAAGGAACACCAGATACAGATATGAGACTTATACTATTGAAAAGAGAAGCAAATTTCCTATAGAAAGGTGTAATAAAACAGTGGGTTCTCGACGGAAACTTTATCTCCAAACCACTTCTCTGTTTTTACCTCATTGTATATAATGGTGTGGACATCGCAATATAACGTATGGTATCTTGAGCCTTGTCTCTAGGTACTGGGTTCTAAGGATGTAGCTATGCAAGAAATAAAGCGAAAGGTTTTCAGAAACTAGGTTTAAGTTTCATTTAGGAAAGAAAGTTACATTTTTTAGCGCTGTGAACTCACCGGACTGGTTGGCTGAAGTCTTGACGGTTGCTGACCCTAGTCAGCCTGTTCTCTAATGTAAAGTCTTTTACTTCAGTACTGTGGAGTCGATCTCGTGTCTTTGTTCGAGGTTCTCACTTGACTGCTCTCTGTTCCACGGTACTACAGTACTTTGTCAGATCTGTTTTACCCTTTTGGGGAATCGAAGGAGCTTGGAAACAACATGGGTCAGCATGATTGCATGGGAGGTGATGGCTCATGCAGTTTAAGCTTCTTGTTTTCCAACCACACAGCCCGGAAGAGTTCTTGCGCTATTGACATATTTACAGTTATGATTGTTTACAGATGTTATATAACAAGTGTTACATGTTGCTTGTAATATAGTTTTATGCATGTCTTGCTGCTTCCGCTTAATATTGTCCTTGCATGATATTTGCGTAAGAGCGTTGCTGTGTAATAATCACGCGATGCACAAAAAGTTCCACTGGATGTGGTTATGCGATTTATATGTATGTCCATGTAAATAAATAGTTTTGGTACCAGGTTCAAGCCTGGGATGTCTTACAATAATAACATGAATATCTCAGGAAGAACACAAAATACAGATATGAGACTTTAAAAAGACCACAAAATTTGCTATAGAATGGTGTAATAAAAATAGTGGGTTCTTGATGGAAAGTCCATCTGCAAAGCACTTTTTTGTTTTTATATCATTATATATAATTACGTTGACTTTGCAATATAACACCGCACCAGATGTAGAAATGGGACTTGGAAAGAGCAGAAAATTTCCTATGTAATAAAAACAGTGGGCTCTTGATGAGAAGCTCATGTAGCTAGCATTTTTTCTTTATTTTTACATCATTATATGTATATTTAATTGCCGTTGACCTTGCAATATAACACCATGAATCTCTCGGGAGGAACACTAGATGCAGATGTGAGACTTAAACCATTGGAAAAAGCAGAACATTTCCTATAGAATAATGCAATAAAAACAGTGGGTTCTTAGACGTAGGTCCATCTACGATAGGATGACCAGACCTACTGATTTTCGCAGGATAGTACTATTTTCTAGAGGGTTGTTCTGCGTGATTCAAAAGGGTGTGTATTATTAACAAATGTCCTGCTCAATGTACTGTTTTCCTCTTCTGATATTCGTTTATTTTCTGATGCTTCTAAACAGAGCATAAATGTCTACATTTTTCTTTATGGTAGTTCTTTCATTCTTGTTTCCTGCCTTCAAATCAATTACTGGCAACAGTGCTATTTCATTATTTCAACCTTAGTATATTGTTTACCGTGACATGAGTGTCTAATTCAAAATAAAATTGTATTGTTGGGCGTCGAAGAAAATAATCAGAATTTAACTGTTAATGTAGTTTGAAGATGACATCGAGAAAGGAATACGTCTTTAATTCGGATCATCAATGTCTTTCTCCCTTCTGGAAGAGAGGAATGACAGACAGTGAGGTGTATTGCCAAAATTGTCATTCCATGATCACAAGTTGGACATTTTCACGACATTTTTTTTACCCTTGAAGATCAAATATCTCACAATACAAAATTAATGCTGCTATTCTGTTAGTTTTTGAAATTGTGATGTTAGTATCGTCAGTAGCTTACAATGATTCATTATTTCGTCGGTTGGATGATATAATGACGTATCTCAGATTTGTTAACTTTTCAGGAGAGGAAATAGATTTTTCAGTATGTTTGACAAAACGCCATACAAATAAGTTAAAATAGATTTTGTGATACTTGAAAGTATAGGGAAGTGTGCTTAGGGAACTTATGTAAGTAAGAAATTTATGAAATGTCAGATAATGAAGTCTAGCAGGAGTTCCATAAAATAGCTGTAACTCAATTTTCTTTAAAATGAGTTATCTCGTGTCAGCCTACCGACGATTTATTTTGGTTTTCGTCACGGGTGGGATATAAAATGTCTACTGTCGTGTTTAGTGGTAACATCCACTTACTTAAAGGTCAGAACGTTTCTTTACTTGAGGGTTTGACACTAATTGAAGATCTCAAGCAAAAAGTAATAAATAGATATAGCAGCGGATTTCTTACCACTAATAGTTCTGTCAAATGTCGATTGAAGAAAGTGGTTTAAAATATACTTCACATTGAAAGAAACCTGTTTCTTCATTTTATTCGACACGTATAGAGTGTATTGAGCAGTGGTCTTTTCCATTCTCTGAAATTAGTATCTTAGATTGGGTTAGACTTAATACAG
>JAGDQP010060472.1:1039-12200 GCA_022664845.1 Lepisma saccharinum
AAGGTGAGGGAAATAGTGAAATACAAGGTGAGGGAAATAGTGAAATACAAGGTGACGGAAATAGTGAAATACAAGGTGACGGAAACAGTGAAATAGAAGGTGAGGGAAATAGTGAAATAGAAGGCGAGGGAAATAGTGAGATAGAAGGTGAGGGAAATAATGAGAGAACGTGAGAGAAATAATGAAATACGGGGTGAGGAAAATAGTGAAATAGAACGTGAGAGAAATAGTGAAATAGGAGGCGACAAAACTAGTGAAATAGGAGGTGAGAAATAGTGAAATAGAATGTGAGGGAAATAGTGAAATAGAACTTGAGGGAAACAGTGAAATAGAACGTGAGGGAAATAGTGAAAATTCGACAAGAATATATTGAAGATATAAGTGGGATATTTATTCCCTATTTCACCGAAATGTATACAACGGATAATATAAAAATACATTCTGGAAAGGTTGTGATGACATGACATGAGAGCTGAAATTCATTACATGAAAGGTTGTGATGACATGACATTTCACCATTCTGAAATCGATCGAGTAAATTGAGCTTGCTAAACTCAAATCAGAAGTGTTTCCCCGTGTATACTTTCGTTTAAGTGCAAAACTACCAGAATCACCTGATCTTCGCCTGGGGTACCCAGCCTCCGGATTCAGTAGTTAAGGTACGCTGGTTCGAATCATCCTGCCGGCCGAGCTCACTAAAGTTATCCTGGGTTTTCTCAATTACACCAGAAAAACGTCATAATAACACCTCAAATAAGACCCTGGGCCCCTACTTTCTGCATCTCATTCGTTGAGAAGCGTCATCTTTCACACTTTTGAAAACTTTATCCATACATGCTTGTTTCGGCCATACACATAACTGAGGGGCTTATTTTCAAAAGAGCCCATATCCAGTAGACGCAAATTTTACAGTAAGCGTAAAACTGTAATTTTCTGGGAGGCCGAATACTATAAATGTGTCTAATGTTCTAACTAGTTATTGCCTCTAGGTTACATTATTAGATAATTCGTACTATTATAGTACTCGTCGTCCCGGAGAAAAACATTTTTTGCGCGTCTACTGTAAAATTTGCGTCACTGGACATGTGCCCTTTTGAAAATAAGCTCCTCAATTTCAAACTAAAAATTAAACAAGAATTTCACTTTACAAAATGATTCGTTACATGAATTCTTTTTTAATGTTTCTGGCTCAAACGCGTTTTTCATGGTTATCAGCCTTGCTTATGAGAAAAATAACACCCCTTTTAAGTAATTGGACGAGAACAATTAGAGCAAAAAATTGCTGATTAAACTTCTCATTGGTTCCAGTAGTTTGCGACACTGGCTGGCGTTCAAATGAACGTATGAAAGTATAAATAGATTAGAAAGAAGCACTTTTTCATTTGGCGCTGCACAAAATGCACAAGATCACGCAGCTCTCATGTCTTGTTTCATCCGTCGAGGCTTTAGCGGAGATGAAGGCTTTTAAGAGAAAGAATTTGGCTCGATGTCAGGTTATGTGATGGTGGGTGTGCTTCAAGAAATCAAAAGAAAATATCAAGAACTTTCCTGTTTTTTACTTGTCTCGGAAAAGAAGCCATTACATTGTGAAGACGTGGGTAGACAAGAAGGCCACCCTAATTTACCAATGTAAAGCAAAATATCGTGGTTAGCCAAAAATGTTTTACGAAACACAGTTTCCGGAAAGTAAGATTTCCGAAAATTCGTCTTCTGGAAATGGTTCAAACAATACAATAACGGATACATTTATAGCGTCTATGGGTCTATGATGGATGAGCATGTGGCATCACTCATAGCCTTGTGATCAATGAGTCTCGGTATCGACTCCCGGTTCAGTTTGGAATCTGTTGTGAATTGTAGGTTCTGTTCTTAGCACATCCTATGTATCCATTGCAAAGAAATGGCAAACCTCCATCGGTTCACCTCCAAAGACCTTCGATAAATAATTTCTACTCTGGGCAGAACACCAATCGTCATCACCATTTACATCTTATGTGAAATTACCTCCCGCTGTTTGTTGCATTATTTAAGTGACAAACTATATTATTTAAAATTATTTTTCAATATTATTTTGCTACTGGGAACGCAATAAAAGGGCAAGTAGTGCTACAGCATCATTTTGCTGCATATCAATTTAAATTTATTTAAGGCCATTTGGCATCCTTGGCTTAGACTTGGGTGTGTTAGGTAGAGGATGGGGAAGGTATTGGCCAGGGCCTTACTTAAAGTTAGTGAAACTGAGGAAAACTTCAGTCAGGATGGTCGACGACGGGGTTCGAACCCACGTACCTACAAGAGCTGAAAACGAGTCATTTTTGATAACACGACCTGACCCGTACATAGATTATCTGGTCCAAAATTTGACTCGAATGACCCGGCCGAAACTTGACTCTAATTAATCCCTGTGACCCCACTTTAAGAATAGCCTTTCAAATTAAATTTTCTTGACAAAACCAGAAATAATGCAGAAAAGCGAAAAATATGTTGGTAGATGTCGATGTGAACTGAACTGAATAAGCTACAACATGGGTTCATTGTGGTAACAGTGTTGCCAACCTGATACTCAGTTCATTATATTTCTTATTGACGTTTCGACTTTGATTTTATATAAAGTTCCTAATTTTCAGCTTCATGATATTGCAACAATGATTGGTGTATGGGATTTCAGCATGGATGTGAAGTCAAGTATTGTACTAATAACAAAGGGTGCAATGAGATTGCGCACACTTTTCCGGTTTTATCAGTTTTATATGATAAGTGGCTGACAAGCTGTCGTAATTTACAGGATTGCGCACAAAAAATAGAGCAATGTTGTCAGATTGAAAGAAAGAGGACAGTACAATTACTTGAGTGACTTTCCAAAGGTAGAAAGGCACGAGCTACGAGAAATCTGCAGTAGCGAAAAACCCGAATGAAAGACCAAATAAAATTATTAGAAATAAGCTATCTAATTCAGAAAATGCAGAGGAAATAACACATAAGGATATGAAGACGTGTAAGAGAAGCTATGTACTACATTCGGAAAAAAACACGCACCTGTTCGTCCGAGAAATATTACAGAGGCTATTGAGCAAACGGTTGAATAACAAAGTGAGTTTACTCATGATGGAGAAAAGTTTGTGCTTGTAAATGAAAAAGCTAAGATTATCATTCTAACTTGTGCACTTAATATTAGGTGCGTACAATGATAACATTTACTGTACATATTCACAGAGTATGTAATGAAATTTGGATATACTTTGTAACTTTGTTCCGGTATAAGGCATTTCGTTCATTTTTCATTATAATGTTTTTGGAAATTGATACCATATTTTATTTCAATATTGTTGGTTGTTTCTTTATATATATATATTTATATATATATATATATTCTTTCCTATTTTTACATACTGCAATAGTCTGCGTGCCTGCGAGCACGTGCCATTCACTCAAGATGTAAACAAACAACAAATATGTGTACTATGTTATGTAAATAAATGTGTGTACTGCAAGCAACCTAAGCAGATAATAAAAAGTGATTGTACGTGTCATTATCAGGTTTTTATAATAATTTAATTATAGTATTAGTATTAATAACATTATAATGCAAATTTTGTAACAACAGTTTCCGTTTGGCTTTTCAGATGTGTGTGAGACAAGTGATGTTGAGGTTTACGCTGACGGTACCTTTTCTTATGCTCCTCGTCATTTTCATCAGTTGTATGCTATTTACGAATACAAAAATGGTTTTTATTTGCCTCTATGCTACGTTTTTGTCGGGAAAGAATAAGCAAACTTATAAAGCATTGTGGGAAATGATAAGAAGTTTAGAAACTGGGATAAATTTGAGATCGATCCATTAGACTGGAAAATTGCAGCTCACTAAGCTATCAGTGAGATATTTCTTTTGGGTGTCTATTTCTTTCCGTCTTCTACTCTGAAGAGAAAACCTGTTTTGCGCACAAATTTTAATGCTGTCAAAGCAGCAGCGTTGGATCAAAATCTGTGCGCAAAACAGGTCAATCGAGATTGTGCACAATTCAGGATCTAAAGTGTGCGCAATTCCGTTTCACCGATAACAAACTGTCTATTAAACACCAGTCATGTCCTTGACACTAGGTCCCAATTTTTCATCTCGTGTGTATTTTCCAGTTTGTAACTGCCTTCTGTACTTCACCATTATTATTTTATACCAAATATTGCAAAATACTGACATGGTGTCACTTGAAGCAAGTTGGAGTTGTGATTCTACTAACACTCGCAAAGGTTCCGGTCCCTTGATAGCATTTTAGACACGCAACTATTAATTCTTATAAAATAGGCTGGCAACTGACAACTGCAGTGCTTAGGTGCGAGAAAACTCACAGAATATATATATTGTGTCGACTAATGTTTATAATAAATTTGGGGCAGCTAAGTATAACCGAATGGAAGTAATAGGAATAATTGGTTATTTTCTAAAAATGGGTTTGTAACACTGAACTACTGCACTAATTAAGGCTGTTCCAACGGCTCTAAGCTAGTCAAGACCTTTCCAACGACACCTCATCTTATGATTCATGAGATATATTTTGGGCACAGGTTGGCAATACTGAAAACGGGATTCCTTGGGACGGGATCACGTACAGTACATTGATATTGTGTCTAATAATATTTATGTAAAGTTTGAGCCTGCTATGTGTAAAGTAACGGTAACAATTTGAGAAAATAATTTTATAGAAAAAAAATTGTCAACACTGGAAAGTGGGATACTTGGAAACGTAGACCCCCTTCAGTAGTTTTCCACTGTGTCGAATAATGCTTATGCCAAGTTTGGCGCAGCTAAGTCTAACTCAATGGAAGCAATTTGAACAATTATTTTTAAATGGGCTGGCAACAATGAACGACTGCACCAATCAAGACGGTTCTTAAGTAGTCTAGTCAAGACCTTTCCGACGACACCTCGCGCATCTCTCTACACCTTGTAGTTCCTGAGATATATTTTGGGCACGGGGTTGGCAACACTAAAAACGGACAAAAAATATTTATGCCAGGTTTGGTGCTGCGATGCCTAAAATAATGGAAGCAATTTGGTAAAATATAATTTTAGAGAAAATAGGTTGTTAACACTGATAATGGGTTGTTTGGAGATGTAGGCGACCTCAGTGTTTTTGTATTGTGTCGACTAATGTTTATGCCAAGTTTGGCACAGCTAGGTCTAACTGAATGAAAGCAAATTGAACAATTATTTTTAAAAAATGGGTTAGCAACACTGAACGACTGCACTAATCAAGACTGTTATGGCGGCTCTGAGCAAGTCTAGTCAAGACATTTCAAACGACAGCTCACACATCTCTCTACATCTTGTAGTTCCTGAGATTTAATTTCTGGACACGGACGGACAGACACCATGGGCGGGAAGAGAACCTTTTGCTATAGCTTTGTTATTAAGAGACCTAAACAATGTAACTTTATACCAGGTTGGCAACACTACATCAACAGATCGTCGTTCTTCTGTATTATTTCTGGTCATTCAAGAAAACTTCATTATATCTACCTTGTAAACAATTCTCAGGCTCGATGTTTGATGTATCTAAAAAAAACTACGCATTTTTCGGACCATGTTTACTAAGATTTTAAGATATATACAGGGTAGACAAATACTACTGAACAATATCCTAGGAATGAAAAGTTTTCATGAAATGAAGAAAACAGTTCCTTTTGAGAAATGTGAAATAAAGCGTAGTTTCGGAGCTACCAGCGTCCGAAGCGACCATAAATGACGTTATTTCTCGACAAATAATGAAGTAATCCGTGTCGATTTAGTAAGTCATAATCAAAATTGTACCCAATATGTCTATTTCAACAAAATTTATGATTGAGGAATGCAGCTTAGAGGGAATTTCGGTGTTTGCTTTATTAAATAATATGAATTCCAATTCCTTGACAATGAAATTCTTACGTTGCATAACCTGTCTATGAGGCACTCCTTTGTTCATAAACTTTGCTAAAATAGATGTATTGGGTACGACTATGATTACGATTTGCTAAACCTACACGGCTCACCCACTATTTGTCGAGATATGACGTCATCTATTTCAGACGTCATGCTCACTTCAGTCGCTGCTAGCTCCGAAATAGGCTTTATTTTACATTTCTTCAACAGAACTGTTTTTCTTGGTTTGATGAGACGTTTTCGTTCCTAGAATATTGTTCACTAATTTTTGTCCACTATGTATATTCAAAACAGTGTGATTCAAAATGATAAAAATTCAGGAGGTGATTCCTGACGCCAAAAGAAGAAGAAAAGTCCATATAAACACAGGTCGAAATATGCTTCGTTTTCGAGATACAAGGTTTCCAGCCTGGAACCCAAAACCGAATCCTTCAAACGGAAAATAAATATTTCGCGATAAATCAGAAACGAGGCAAAAAAGTAAAATAAGTTTCGGGGAGCTAATTTGTATAAATATGGTGGATATTAAGAGATAAAATGCAAAATAATCCAGTTGTCAGTGTTCAGGGTAGCATTAATAAATTACGGGACGCTTAGCAAAAAATACGCGATAATAAAAAAAAAACACGTGATAAATCTGAAATTACGTAAAATGCAAGTACGTAATTGAGTCCTGTACAGCTATATGACTACACACACAATTTAACAACTCAATAATAATCCTGGTCCTCTGCAGGCGTTCTCCCTTGTACAAAATGCATTTAATATTCTTTCTAACAGTGATACACAACGTGACAATTTTAAATACGAAATCTGCTTTAACTTAGCGGAAACAGATTCAACAGCAGATAACGATGTACAACTGTACAAGAAACTTTGCTTGCAGCATGGCCCTTGTACATCGCTTCCATGGTTGTACCGAGTTTACGTTACTTTAAGTGAATCACATATCAATCAACCAAAACTATAGCGTTAAGGAACTAGTTACAGTTACAAAATTCAATACTGGCGGGTGGAAAATCTATTATATTTCAATTTTCTAACCACAGTTGGCGTTAGTATCTGTTATTAACTAGAGCAAACAAAAGGTAAGATTACTATATGCTGACATGTTTTAGCCTGTGAGTGTGCTCGCCAGTCTGTACAGTAAACAGTCGGAAAAATTCAATAACGGTTTATTTGTTAAATTTATGGATGTGTATGTGAATTTCCTCCTCATAAAACGGGACAACCACTCAAAATACGGGACGCGTAATTTTTATCTAAAATAGGGACATCCCGTATTTTACGGGACAGCTGGCAACCATATCATTGTTGCTAACCTGGTAGAAAGTTTATTTTTGAAATTTCACTACGTCGCTTTATTCGATATTCTTTATTCCCTATTGGTGGTAAACATCATATGTGAAGCATAGAATGCAATGTAGGAAACTGTGAAAAATATAAAAGGTGAAATATTCCACATACCCATTTTCAACGTTTAACCCTTAGATGCCGAATGGACAGTATATTGTTCATGTTTTAACACTTTATAGCTCTCCATCTAATTGACCCAGGAGGATAATTTTGGTCTTAAAATTAATCCTGAGAGAACTTTCTAACTGATTGGGTTCATTTTATCAGTCATGGGTGTATCGCAGGGAAGGAAGAGGGGGAAATTTTTGCTTTCTTCCGTCTTTCGCCCTTCCCCCTCTTGAACCCACTAACTAGTGGGACAATTGATGCACAATCATGAAGGTGGACTCAAATTGAAGACAAGGGACTGCTGATGTACAAATTTTTGACAGTGTACTCTCAATAATTCATGAGGAGGATAGGAGCAAAGTTGGCGTATTTTGCAGGCGTCAGTTTGTGCATGCAAATTACATTTTTGGGGTGGTGGTGGATGTGCAATGTATACCTATATGGACACGATGCGCAACAAAGGCAACTCGTTGGAATTTGTGTTCCATAAGCTTTTCAACGAGAAATCATTTATGACACTCGAATAACTATGAGGACACTGGAATCTCGCAAGTAACTGCCACTTTTCTCCTTTGACACTCGTCCTACAGGCTGTTCATGGAACAACTCTGGGTATTCAATATTTTCTCACCTTGTAATGCACCAATCTCTCTAAACGTTTTATATGTTATACAAGAATGTGTACTCAATGTGTTGGCGGGTTCTTGTCTGCATGCGGCAAATGACATTGTTGCTAGCATACGATGTGTCTCCAATGTTTTTTTTGTCTTCTCTATAAATTGACACGATGAGGACAAACGTTACCTTTTTTTGGAATTTTGTTTCATATGCTTTCCAATGAGGTATCATTTATGACTCTCGAATAATTAGGGGGCACAAGGTCTGCCAACGTGAATGTCTGTGAATTCCTTGAAATCCCTGGACGGCTTCTAAAGGCATCGTATAATCTTAACAAATTGCAGCTTATTTTCAGACGATATCGGAAAGAGCTGCGCTGGAACCTACATCAAATACTAACAAGGTAAATCCGCGAAATGCCTGACAGAAATTAAGTAAATATTGAACAAAATGCAAAGTTCTACTTATCTCAGTGTAAATTGTACTAATTTAAACGGCCCATAGCGGTAATTTGCGGGTGTTACTCGCTCAAGGTTCATTCCCTAGGTGCCTGACGGAGATTGGTAAAATATTGAATAAGTGTTCTGCTGCACACAGTGTTAATGGTATTATTTTGAGCTGCCCATAGCGGTACATATAATGTTTATGAGTTTAGAACTAATCATGAAAGCATAAATATACACGACAATAAGCACACTGGATTCCATTTTGCATTTGGGATTTTAGCAGCTCGAATCTTCTGTTTTCCAGAGAACATTGTCAGGAGCATCAAAGAAACTACAGTTAACGGGGTAAGAATCTTTCTTTTCGGTATGTTTAATCATGTTGTTGTATATTAGAACACTGAACTGATTATGGATAAATACGTGAAGATTGACGTTATTCCTTACGGCTTTGGAAGTCTATTTCGCTCACAAAAGAGTTTAGCAAAAATTTAAATAGGGATACGTTCTTTGAAACAGTGGTGTCATATTTCAAATTATTTCTTCATTAGTGATGTGTATTTAGGGTTGAAGATGTCGTAGCGTAACAACCATTACTCTGGAATCTTTGATTTATAAAGACTCATAAATATGCAAATTACAGCTATGGGCCGCTAAAATAGTACAAAGGACAGAGACAAGCAGAACTTGGCATTTTGTTCGATATTAAACCAATATCTCTCAGGCGCTTCGCGGATATACAGCCTATTCCAAAAAGGTTGACCGCATTGATTAGGCTGTTTTGAACTGAAAATTCTCTAAGTCCAATTCGGGTATCTTCGGAAACAGTAAACCAAAGATGCCAGGTTCGAGCCCTGGAAGAAAGGGTGAACCCTCACAATTGGAAAAATACGTGTAGATGTTTTTTCCCTTCTTTTAAGTGCAACAAGACATGTTGAAATGCTATTAAGTGTAGAAAAAGTAGCATTCATTCAAATACGTAATGATACAGTATTTCGAAACCATCCATACATCTGAGCACGTGGTCGTTTTGTCACCAACGTTTCCATACGTAAAAGCACATTTGCAATGAAAGTAAAGACAGCCAATTTAGTTCTCGCATTCATAGTACAATAAACAAGAGAAAGGAGATAAAAACAACAGCATTTGCAACGTATATGAATGTCATTGTATTGAACACCGACAATTCAGTCATGTTTCTTCAGAAGGAGTTCTATCAAAAAGAAGTAGAGAAATATGTTCATATTAGCTCAGTTGGAGAGCGCATGGTTTCTAATCGTGAGATCGTGAGTTCGAATCCCGTTCTGGAAAATTTATTTTTATGTAATGATATATTCCTCAATGCATGAATAATTAGATAAAATAATAATAATCAGTTTTATATGTATCCATACAAGCATTTCAGGACATAAGTTATTATTATGTTTAAAATATAACATCAGAGAAGTTGTGGGTGTTGACAGAATGTCGGTATATTATATGTGAACGTTAGATACAAATTAAGTAAATGCTGTAAATATCCAAAGTCGGATCAAGATGTCATACAGCAAATTCACGATCCCCAAAGTTCATACAAATTTAATATCCCCAAAGCTCATGATCCCCTCGAACGATGAGTCACTTTAAGAGACTAAACTGTACTTCAGTAAAGAAATACTCTGAAATGCTTTTTCATATGGAGGTGGTGAAGCTTTGATCTCTCTCTCTCTCTCTCTCTCTCTGGCTTGGTTGCAAATTCTATACTTTGTCATCTGATGAAGAGAAGTTACTATTGTCTAATTAACTAGAAGGAAAAAATGCTTTACCAGGGCTTAAACCCATGTCCATGTGGCATTGGTTTAGAAAGAAACGGTTTTAAACATGAGCTACTTTTGGAACTAGAAAAATATTGCCTAGATTTGTCTTATTAAAACACCACCTGATTGAGTCACGCTAAGTGGACCATTTTATACATTAGTGATTTTTGATAAGGAAGATTAGATCGGTTTAGGCTAGTGATAGTAAAATTGGGTCATTTTTGGATAATTTTAGAAAATAGTTACATCACCATTTTAGAAAAATTTTAGTTTTCTTATGTGGGTTCCTACATACCTGAAGTTATCAGAACGACTTTTAAAGAAATATTATGCAAAGTTTCCTCGATACCAAATTTCAGACTTTTTCATGAGGACCCATCTGAGACATTTAAGCCCGAAATCCGGCATTTTTCGCAAAGGGCCATGCTTGAACACCCGTACAAGAGAAGGAGTGTGATTTAGGGCCATGATTTTTTTTCGTGCATACACTCGATCGGTAGGTCTAAATATTACAAAATTTTGCAGAATTTTATTCAATCTCTTTTATTCACTCCAAAAAATTGTTAAAATCAAATTATATACAATTCGTTACTTATTTCTGAGCCTAACTATTGGATTAAAGAAATTAATTTTCAGAAAAGGCGATTCCATATCTTTGAAGTATACTTCAAGAGCTACACAACGGTTTTTGATTAAGCTCTCTAGCTTTTCTGGTTTTTGAGAGATTCAGTTTTCCATACATGTTTACAAGAGTAAAAAACTTCGGAAAGGGACTAGCAGGATAAGATGATGAAAAGTGTCTTGGAAGGAATCGTAATAAATAAAAAAATACTACCATATTCACCATAAAAATGATGGCTTTCCACCAAATGTCAGCTCAAGATAAGATAAAAATGAATTGTATGGGTGGTAACAAAATGTCAGCT